>CM043883.1:20966489-21154667 GCA_024034495.1 Camelina laxa
AAAACACTTTTATAAGTTTATATATGATGATTTTTTGGGATTTAATAAAATAATTTAAATATTATTTTTCTGGATATTCTTAAAATTTAGTTAGTTGCAATTTTAACATATAGAGAATTGTTTAAATAAAATATTAAAAACCATTATTATAAATTACAAAATAACATTTATTTTAATAACGATATATGGTAATTTACAACTGCTTGATGAATTTCATTAAATCTGAAAGAGTAAAAAATGTTAAATATACTTTTTAATAAAGATAATAAGCATATCGATAATATTCATAAATGATATGTTTACATTCCTCATCATTATCGTTTTAACAAAATAAAGTAAGAAAATATTCTAAAAAATTAAAAAATCAAGTCGGTTGTATAACATCTCTATAAATATTGTTCCGCTAATGTGTTTATGAGTTGTATGCTCAATTCAATATGACTTCTAAAAAGATGAACGTTCGACCTTTTGTTCAGTTAGACAATCTCAACCCTGCTTTAGACCATCAAAAGATAAGAGTCCGTATCATAAGACTTGGAAATCATTCAAGTCCCTTCAGATCTTCGTGATAGTGATGTAAGTTCTAAATTTAAATTGAAGCGTCATGTTTATTTGAATTATCTATGAAATTTTTAGTGAAACTGGATATTAGTTTTATAACTTTAAATCGTTATATATAGGGTACAAGGATACATGCATCTATTGAAGATGGTTTGGTCAGCAGGTTTCAAAATCAACTCGCTGTCGGCGAGTCTAAAATAGTCGATACGTTCAGCTTAGTGGATTATGATAGTAGTTTTAAGAAGTTCTTTGGGATTTAAAATCGTCTTTTATAGAACTACTGTTGTGAAACCATGTGATGAATTCCCAGTTCGTGTTCCAGAAAAATATTTTTCAGGCGTTTACTACTATCTTATCTGGAGAATTAGATAAGAATATATTGTTTGGTGAGTTGTTAATTAACTTTGTTTTTAAAAGTTATATTTATATGAAAAAATAAAATATTAATTCATGTTTTTTTCGTAGATGTAATCGGCCAAATCGTCAGTGTTGGAAATCTTGATAGCGTCAAAACGAAAGGGAAGGATAATGTCAAATTGAGCTTCGATTTGCAAGATTTAACGTATGTAACTTTAGTAAATATTTTGAAAATTAATTTAATCTAAATTAAATAACTAAATTTTATTCTTTTGCATGCATTCGTAACATAGTGGAACCCGGTTAAATTGCACGGTGTGGGGGGGATCTTGCAAAGGACTTTGATACACAAATAAAAGAACATCAAGATACTGTTGTCGTTTGTGTAATACGATTTGCATGCCTGAAGGAATGGAAAGGTAATATCTTACTTTCAGAAAAAAAAAAACAAAATTTAAAGCTTATAATTGTCAAATCTAACGTTGCCAATTAAATCCATGTTACAGGAAATTATAGTATTTCCAATGCGTTCAACTCTACCGATATTCTCATAAATCCAGTTATGTCTGAAGTAGACGCGTTTCGAAATAAGTAAGTATACATATATGTATATATATGAATATATATATATATATATATTTTCTATATTATTCTGCAGGACATGCTTAAATCATACACATATTCTTATTATTATCATAACTATATAGGTTGCCTACTGATGCTGTTGATTTAGTACAACTTGATGATGACCCAAGCCCTCAGAAACCCAAGCTGACATTATATGAGGAGTTTTTTTATTGTGAACGAAAAGAATACTATGGACCAAATCGTTTATGCACTTGAGGTAATGATTCAAACGTAAAATTGATATCGTGATCTTATTTTTTTCAGAATTATAATTGGGATAATAAATGTTTGATTAATTCTTTACAGGCGCGAACATGTGTGACAATCGCGACAATTCACTCTGTTGAAGTGTTGCCCAAATGGTATTATATTGCCTGTAAAGTTTGCAATAAGAAGGTGCAACCATATCCACCAGAATCTCAAACTGGAAAGGATTTACTATATAGTTGTGGAGTTTGTGATTCTGATGTTATGGAAGTTGATTACAAGTAAGTGCCAAATTGTCTCTTAAATTTTAAAAAGAATTGTGGATTAAACTATACGCACATTTAAGTCGTACCAAACTGTTTATAAGGTATAAACTCATACTTCATGTTGGGTACGGAAGTTCACAAAAGATTAAGTTGCTCTTCTTTGACGGTCTTGCTGAAACATGATATTTATGGTGGAAAGGTTAAGATGGAATGGATGATGATGAATGTATGCAATGAATGGTAAGGTGTTTCAATTCCCCTTATGCAGTTGCAGTATAAGGGGTATCAATCCAATTTGAGTGTTTGTAAACAGTTAAGATATGCATAAAGATCTAATTTAAGCCAGATGAAAAGGATGTTGCCACTAACAATCCTATGATGAAAATGTAAAGTGCAGAAGGTAAACTAAATGAACTAAGAACTAAATGCAAATGAAACAGAATGATTAAGACAGTAATGATGCAACCAACAGAAATAGAAACTAAGCTAAAGAACAAATGCAAGACAATAATGAACAGGACACTAAATGGATGCAGCAGAAATGGAACAGGAATGAAACAAGACAATCACAAATCATAAATAGCAGAGTTCTGGGGATGAACTCGAGCCAGCACTCGACCGAGTGTAGGTCGAGTGAGTGGTCGAGCTAGACTAAACGCAGAAACAGAGCAATGCAATAAAAACAGAGTAATGCAAAGACGGATCAAACTACAATCAAGCAACATGATTAAGACTGTAAAATCAATAAACAAAGAAGGACTTGAGGAGGGATTCATGGGCTGGACTAATGATTGAGGCTATCTAACTTGATCAACAAATCTCAAACAACATGAGCTAATCTCTAGACATATGAATCCAAGACAAGTTTCTCCCACTCTCATGGTCAAGAAACAATCAAACCTATGCATTTCTAGACTTGCTCTCACATAGTAAAGAATCTACACAAGCAGGCAGTAAGAAATATGTCTCATACCAAACAAAACCTCTAATCTCTTAGCAAGCAAGATGGTATGCTCTAGATCTAGCCTTATCTATGCCTCTTAAACATTGGTGTGATGCTAAGATGCTTGAAATCAGATCCTACCCTCTCAGATATAGGATCAGCATTAAAAACATCTACCCTAGAAGAGATCTACAACAATCAAGCTTGATCAAGCCAAACAAACCTCATTCACAGCCCAGCCTAACCCATCCTCAAGATCCTAAACTACTACTCACAAGAACACATGATAAACATCAAAATCATAAACCCAGAAAAGATTGAAACTTGCATCATTAGATAGATAAAACAAAGATCTACAATATTGAAAAAGAAATGAAACTTAAATTCTCAATATTAAGAAAGTTATTAAACTAACAATATTGAGGAATTTAGTCTTTTTCAAGTACAAGATCTAGGAAAATAAAAAGCAAAAGGAATAAATCCCAAAAAGGTAAATACTAGGTTTAGAGAATATCTAAAAAGCTGACTCCTTTTGTGGCTGCAGGTACAAGGCTTTATATAGGAGGGGAGTGGAAGCCCTAAAAATGCTAAAAGACAAAATAGTCAACAGCTCGGTCAACTCGACCTGTGCTCGGTCGAGTGGCAGGTCGAGCTGGCTTCTCTCGTGCATTGTCCACTCGGTCGAGTCCTCCTCAGCACACGGTCGAGTGTGCGGTCGAGTTGGACTCCGGACCTTGTTATTTCAGCCTTAACTCTCTTGCTTTCCCTTCATGATTGCTTCACTCCTTCCTCAGCATTGCTTCCATGCTCCTTAAGCTTCAAAATCACCTGTTTATGCATGAAAAGATGCAAATGCAATGCAACTAAACTCTAATGCATGATTAGTCCTAAAGCTATGCAATAATGGTGAAAATGGATAGCAAAAGATGCAAAAGATGTGAATATACTAAGGGAAAACAGGATAAAATATATGAACATCACTTGCCCAACTATTTATTGGAAAAAAAGCAGAAGAACTAGCTTTGGAAAAACCTAAAGTAAGTATAGTATCATTTGAGTTCTTTTTGGTTCTAAGTTATAAAAACAAGTATTTAATCAAGATTTGACATTTGTTCAGGACGATACTGCACCTATTCCTGGAAGTCTCTCTGCCTTGGTTGGGAGGACTATGCTGTTTAAAATTTCGATTACAATCGAGAATTTAAAAAGCGACAAGTCTGCTTATGTTGTCGAAAAGTTTTGGGAAAAGGAAGACATGGTTGTGCAATTTGGAAAGGTACTAAAGTAAACAAAAAAAAAAGCATATATCCATAATATCATTATGAATTCTATACCTTTCAAATCTCAATGTATGTAATTTCAATGTAGGAACTATATGGAAGGAATGAACTTTCGAATAATTCTTTGGATCTCGACGACCATAAGTTGCAAATCGCACCAGCTGAAATGAATTTGACTTCATCTAAGAGAGATTATACAGACAGCAATATTGGATCGTCCGGGGGTCATAGCATGATGACAAGGAAAAAAATCAAATCTGAACGCCGAGATTGAAAAAGTTGCGTCATTTCAAAACATGATATTGGTTAATTTTTATTTTTATCTTTTTGTTTTATTTTTAAAATTGAATTTTAAAATTATTTTGAACAATTAAGAACGCTTTTAAACTTCTTAGCGTATTTGTATTGGTCAAACTTTAATTCTATCAATTACTATAATTATGTTACAATAAACGAAAATTAAAAATATATACAAAATAATTTAATAAATATCATACTATAAAATCATTTGGGAAATTTTAATAGTTAGAATATCTCTAAACCCCAACCTAAATCTTTTTAAACATATTTCAAAATTCCATAAATAATGATAATATGTAAGAAATAAAAGGCCAAATTTAATGATCTGAATATTCAATACGATAATTTAAGAAAACGACCATTAACGATTATGTTAACAAAATTTTTTACATTAAAATCTTAATTTAATACATTTTATATGTATATATATAAGTCTTATTGATTTATCATGTCAACTAGAAAGAAAGAAAAAACTGAACCAATTCTTAAGTTCTTGCTGTTTGACGTATAAGGTAAAGCAAAATTCAAGATTTTATTATTTTGTATTATTGAAATTATATTGTCATGTTTCATCTGTATACGTGCAGAATCATAATGAAACGTTCATCTGGAGTTCGTCGAACCACCCAAAAAAGATCAGGACCTGATGAAGATTCGCTCCGTTCGCAAATTCAACCAGAACAATTTGTTTACTTTTGTGAGGATCCCATTCCGGAACCAGATAAAAAAAAAGTCAGGAAAACCAGAAGAGAATCAAGTTCTTCTGAAGATAACTCATTGGCGCATCTTGACGTTCAAAATACCATTGTTGACGGTGAAAATAGTATTTCGAACAAGAAATCTCAATTTCAATCCTGGATGGAGTGCAATGTCATACCTATCAATGAGTCAATTAACACTTATGATAAGGATGTTTCCGGATATTTCTGGTGTGTGAAAAACAAGAAATATGTACGCAAAGATATATCATGAAAAAGGATAGACCTTAGAATGTCGTTTTTGAATTTTAGTTTCATATTTTGATATTCAATAATAATAACTAATTTTATTTCTGATTATCATCACGATGTTATTATAATTCGTTATGTTATTTAAAGGGATTTTATCACTTTTTAATGTTTATCAAATGTTAGTTTTATAACATAATGAAATTATCTTCATAATTAATAATAATTATGATATGACAATTCAGCGGAAAGTTCGTTAATAGTATAATATTAATAATGGAAGAAAATATTTAGTTTAACATGTTTTTAAAATTTATTACAATAAATATAATATAAAATTTGTAAATATAAAAATAAAACTAAATATTCAGTAATGACCCGATATTGATCTACAAGATTATGGAAGTATAACAAAAAAAAAAAAAAAAATGACAAAGATCAAAAAAGTAAATTTCAAAAATATGTATTAAAGATCTCCATACATAATAGAAAGATAAATAACATATTTTTAAAAAAAATATTCAAAAAGTTAAGATGATATATAGATACATATGTCAATATTCGTATATATCAATAATTAGTACATTTTAGATGGCATCATATATATGGCACCATCTCCCAATATAAACAAACCTAACAGCGAATTTTAGAATAAAATTGTTAGAATTACTCGATTATATGAATTCTTGATCGTACTTTGAATTTCATTTTGCAGATTACTACACTTGACGTATTATAATGAGACCTTCGAAGATTCCATATCGGAGGAAGAAAGTAACGACACATGCCGTCTCTAGAAAACGTACAGACATTTTATATTCTTTAAATTAAGAAATATGTTACATTCGAAACTAATAGATTGCACGTAACAACATTATTAAACTACAGGTGTTAGTACTACGATAAATCTTCCTGCTTTTACGAATGCACTGAATTTTCAGAATCCTGATCCACATAAGATGGCAAGGTTGAAAAGAATGCAAATACGGAAGTCTAAACAGGCACAAAGGAAGAAAAAAGGTAATATGTTCGGGAAGGGAATTAAAAATGAGTATATATATAAAATATATATATATATAAATGCTAAAACTAATCCAATTGTTACCTATGCAGAAAATTTCCTTCTTCCCGGATTACAGGAAGATTTCGCATGTTTCGTCGCAACTGATTCGGATACGAACGATGAAAGTGATTCAGACAGCTCTACTGATGGGATTTCATTCGATACTAATGAAAGCAATGCGACATCTGAGATGTTTCTTGGCTTTCCTCCCATAAAAGCTAAGTTATTAAATAATGGTATATCTCGATGCATATCTGATTCGTTATACGACTGTTTTGTAAATAAGTATGTATATCTAACATATATTTAAAATAATAATTTTTTAAAAAATGTATATGTAGGTTATTATGATGATGGAGATCCTTATTTTTTATGTGATAATTGTGGAGCATATATGTGGTATGGAGAACGGGTGAACAAACGAACTAAAAAGGCAAAGCCGGATTTTTCACTGTGTTGCCATCGCGGCAAAGTAATACTTCCTACTTTGAAGACTGCGCCTAAAACATTATTATCGTTGTTTTATAATAATGACGATAGGGGTAAAAACTTCCGCGATAACATACGAGCGTACAACATGATGTTTTCGTTCACATCATTAGGTGGGAAAATTAACCATTCAATAAATAATGGTAGAGGGCCGTATTTATTTCAGATGTGCGGAGAAAACTATCATCGTATCGGTGATATATTGCCAGAACCTGGAAAGGAACCAATGTTTTTGCAATTGTATATACATGACGTATGTAACGAGATAACTAATAGAATTTCTGCATTTAGGTAATTATATATATTGATAAATATGTATTAAAATATTTTCCATATCTTAATTATTTGTTAAATATCTTTAGAATAATTTTATGTATCTACTAATCATTATTATTATTAATTTTTGTGTTTTGTTGTTGATATAGATCATCAGGATCTTCTGGAGATTTAAAACATGAGATTGTTGAACTATTAAAAAAAATGCTTGATAGTCATAATCCACATGTTAAGGCGTTTAGATCGGCACGTGAAAGATTTAATATGGAAGAAGGTAGCGAAGGTCTGCGATTAATCTTACCTTCAGAAAGAACTACTGATGCAAGAACTCATAATCTTCCTACCAGTAAAGAGGTAGCTGCTTTAATACCCGGAGATTTTACGGCTGGTGTGAATAAACGTGACATTGTTATAGAAAGTCGTTCGGGTAATTTACAGAGAATAAGTGAGCTTCATCCCGCATACTTGCCTTTACAGTACCCATTGTTGTTCCCTTATGGTGAAGATGGTTTCAGATTAGGTATCGATATAGGTTTCATGGATACCCGTGGACGTTAAAGGAAAACCGTTACCATGAGGGAATTTTATGCGTATAGAATATTTGAAAGATATGAAGAGTCTTCGACTATTGTTATGGCAGGCAAATTATTCCAGCAGTTTTTAGTCGATGCATTCACTACCATCGAATCGAACAGGTTGAACTACATATGGATGAACCAAAGCAAACTCCGAACTGAAAGAGTCGATAAGATAATTGAAGCTGCTGAAAAAGGACATGAAGACCTTGCACAACATGGAAAAAGAATATTTATTCCGTCATCGTTTACGGGTGGAAAAAGATATATGATGCAACATTATCTCGACGCCATGGCTACTTGCAAGTATTTTGGATTTCCTGATCTTTTCATAACTTTTACGTGCAACCCAAGGTGGCCTGAAATTGATCGTTATCTAGCAAGGCATCGTCTTAGTAAAGAAGATAGACCTGATATATGTAGCCGAGTTTTCAAGATGAAACTTGATAGATTAATGGACCAAGTGAGAAAGGAAAAAACTTTTGGTATCGTAAATTCTGGTATGTATTTAATAAGTTTTAATTATTATTATTTATATTAGTCTTTGGAAAAAAAATAACTTATTAATGTTTTTAAAAAATATTTATTTGTTTTTAAAATTTTCAGCGATGTATACAATAGAATTCCAGAAGAGGGGTCTGCCTCATGCGCACATGATTCTGTTTTTACACCCAGACAATAAGATGCGTACATCAGACGATATTGATAAATACATAAGCGCTGAAATTCCTGATAAAGAGGTGGATAAGTATTTGTACGAAGTTGTTTCTGATGTGATGATCCATGGTCCGTGTGGTCATATTAACAGAGATAGTGTCTGCATGAATAATGGGCAATGAATAAATTCTTCCCAAAACCATTAATGGATAATACTGTTGTCGACGATGCTGGCTATCCAATATATAGACGACGAAAAGATGGGAGAATCGTGGAGAAAAGAGGATTTCAATACGATAATAGTTACGTTATTCCCTATAATCGTGATTTATCACTCCGTTTTCGTGCTCATATAAATGTTGAGTGGTGCAACCAGACACGTTCAGTTAAATATTTGTTCAAGTACATCACTAAAGGTCCGGACTATGTTAGAGCCAAAGTAGGAGAAGAAGATCAGGAAAATGAAATTAAAAAGTTTTTCAATTGCAGGTAACAACTTAATAGGATTGTCAAATATTTTCATATTAAATTATACGTGACAAATTTAATCCAATATTTATTTAGGTATGTATCTGCATGTGAGGCTTCTTGGCGAATTTTAGCTTTCCCGATTTGTTATCGTACTACAGCCGTAGAAAAACTTCCGTTTCATCTTCCAGGACAAGAATTGGCTATTTACAATCAGGATGATCCAATAGAAGATGTATTGCACCGTACAACAAATAGAACTTCTAAATTTTTGGGCTGGATGGAATGCAACAAGATTTATCCCCAGGCCAGAGAACTTACGTATGCTGAATTTCCATCTAAATTTGTGTGGATTAAGAGAGAAAAACTTTGGAAGCCAAGGTCAGAGAAACGGAAAAGTTTTGCAATAGGCAGAATTACGTATGTACCGCCTTCTGTAGGACAAGCCTATTACTTGCGAGTACTGCTTAATAAAATTCCAGGACCAACAAGTTTTGACTATTTAAAAACAGTCAATGGTGTACTTTATAGTGATTTCCAAGAAGCTTGCTATGCTTTGGGATTATTGGATGATGATAAGGAGTACATTGCAGCTATAAACGAAGCAGGTGAATGGTGTTTTGGGGAATTTTTAAGAAAGTTATTTGCGATCCTACTGCATACAAAGAGTTTAACTGTTCCTCTTGAAGTTTGGAATAAAACGAAAGACATCCTGTGTGAGGATATTTTGTTTAAAGAAAGGAGAAACAGGAACGATCCAGGTATTTCAAAAACTTATTTTCTTTCATCAAAATATTCCGTTTTCGAAGAAAAAAAAAATATATTTATATATAATAAAATGTTTAAAATTTTCTGTGGTAGGTCTAATGTTGTCACGGACTCAGATAGAAAATATATGTTTAACTGAAATAGAACTCATGTTACGATCGAATGGGACATCTCTTACGGCCTTCGAGAAAATGCCTAGACCAGATGATAGTATAATGAACACAGGAGCAAATAGGCTTATCGCAGATGAGAGAATATATAAGCCTCAAAAACAACAGGAATTGTACAATAAGTTGTTACCTATGCTAACTAATGAGCAGAGGCGTGTTTATGAAGAACTTATTCACTCTGTGAATCACAATAAAGGTGGTATGTTTTTTGTCCATGGTTTCGGTGGTACTGGAAAAACGTTTATGTGGACTATTCTTGGTGCTGATATAAGGTCTAAAGGTAATATTGTTCTTAATGTTGCTTCGAGTGGTATAGCTGCTTTGCTTTTGGAAGGTGGTAGAACGGCTCATTCAAGATTTGGTATTCCAATCAATCTTAATGAATATTCTGTTTGTTTGATAGATGCCGAATCTGATCTTGCTGATTTAATTAGAGAAGCAAAGCTCATAATATGGGACGAGGCTCCAATGATGAACAAGCTTTGTTATGAGACTTTAGATAGGAGTTTGCGAGATATCATGAAGTGTGACCAGATTTTTGGAGGTAAAGTTGTTGTGTTAGGAGGTGATTTTAGACAGATTTTACCAGTTATTACGGAAGGTGGAAGGGTAGCCACAGTTTTAGCATCTATCAACTCATCTGTTCTTTGGAATAGTTGTAAAGTTCTTAAACTTACCGAAAATTTGAGACTTCGCAAAGCACGTAATAGTATGGATGCGGGTGCTCTAGCTACTTTTTCTAAGTGGCTTCTTGATATCGGGGATGGCAAAATTAACGAGTCAGATAGTGGGGATGTGGAGATAGAAATTCCGGATGATTTATTAATTAATACAAGTGGAAATCCTATTGAAGCAATAGTTAAAGAGATCTACGGAGAACAATTTACAAGGAGGACCGACCCAAAATTCTTTAGTGAAAGAGCTATACTAAGTCCAAGAAATGACGATGTTGATAAGATAAATCAGTTTATGCTTACTAAGCTTCCAGGTATGAAAATTAAAAAGGATATAGAAATTTAATTTTTTGAAAATTTTCTAATATTCAAAACATATATGAAATTTAATTTGTTTATTTTGCAGGTGAGGAGAGACGATATCTTAGCTCTGATAGTATTGAAACGTCTGATACGAGTGGACTTGATGATATGATCTACACTCAGGAATTCCTAAACAGTATTCAAGTTTCTGGACTGCCAAGCCATGTTTTGACTTTGAGAATAGGAGCACCTGTCATGTTGTTAAGGAATATAGATCCTAAGGGAGGTTTATGTAACGGTACGAGGCTGATTATTACTCAGATGGCCAATCATGTAATCGAAGCAAGAATCGTGACAGGAAAAAAGGTTGGAGATAAGGTACTTATCCCTAGGATGTATGTTAGTCCACCTGATGCAAAGTTTCCCTTTCGTATGAGACGACGACAGTTTCCTATTACCGTGGCGTTTGCAATTACTATAAACAAGAGTCAGGGTCAGACGCTAGAACATGTTGGATTGTTTCTTCCGAAGCCGGTTTTCACACATGGACAGCTTTATGTTGCATTCTCTCGAGTGACAACCAGAAAAGGATTGAAGGTGTTAATTACGGATAAAGATGGAAAATGCCAGAATAAAACACTTAATGTTGTTTTCAAAGAGGTTTTTGAGACTGTTTAATTATTATGTTTGTAATTGAACATTGTTTTGGATTTTTAGATTAAATTTTATTTTCCATAATTAGTTAAACAAATTTTTATGAACTTTGGAATACAATGTTACTCATACTATTCATTACAATTATTTGTAAATATAATTAAATTGTGGTATTTTGCTATGTAATTAGAATAGAAAATATAATTACGTAATGGTAAAAATTATTGTTTAAGGTATGATAAAGTCTTAATTTTAACAATTAAATCTCAAACACATTTAAATTAGAATCTTGCAAAATATATCTATTAAAAACGAAATCTGTCTTTCATTTTGTTATCATAATTTAAATAATAATATATAATAGTGAAAAAAAAGTTGTAACGCTAAACGTTAATACGCAACGTTTAATCGTGACTCTTTGATTTCTTACAGATCCGAAATCCCCTTTTCGTCTCCGACAAAGAGAGAAAACAGAAAAACCCTAATTCGATAGAATCATGAATATCGATTATATTTCTGATCTTCATCCGGGAAGAACCAACTGGTGTATCCAAGCCAAGGTCTTGAATTCTTGGTATGTCTACGAATTCTTCAGCAAACGAGTTCTTCTACTTGTGGATGAAAGGGTTAGAGAATTTCCCAAATGATAATTTCTACTGATATTTGATATTTTTAAAGTCTTATATATTAGATTACTAACACAATTTATCAATTTTTGAAGGGTGACACAATTGAGGTGGCATTTGTTCCAACAACACTAAAAAAGCTCCAGAAGTATATTTATGAGGGTAAATGGTATGAGATTAGGACTTTCAAAATCATCGATCCAACCCTAAGGGAGAGGAATACTCATCATCCTTTCCAAATCAAGTTTACGGAAGAATCAACCATGAATCAATTGGAATCAGTAAATTCGAAAAACTATTTCCGATTCGAAGATTTGGGTGATATATATCGTTCAAGAATCCATCATCCTATTTCTTTTGGTACGTTTTTAATATACGGTTTAAAAAAATTTCAATTATACCCTGTGGAAAAAGATTTTTGCTATCTTTGTGTTGTTTAATCTTTAGACTTTTAAGAATTTTGGAACTTTGTGGATTGGTCCCTCCCATATAAAGTACAAATATAGAACTTATACATAAGTAGTTTTATGTGAAAGATAGATTTAGAAACAATTATTCTTAGATATTGCTATTTTTGTGTTGGTGAATCTTTATACTTTACATAATTTTAGAACTTTGAGAATTGGTTCTTCCCATATAAAAGTACAAACAGAACTTAGAAACTATATAGTTTTATGTATATGATAGATTTGGAAACAATTTTTCATCTTTATGAAATAAAAAAATGTCTTTTTATGGCAAAAAATAGATGTTTGCGGATGTGTAGTAGCTGTAACTGACAACAGAGAACATGCTGGTGAAGTTGTTTTCACGCTATTAAATGGCAGGTAAGACACATTTATTCCACATTTGATGTTGCTAAGATTTTTAAGTCTCACTCTTTAAAAAATGTTTGTATTAACTTCATCTGTACGTATGAATCTATCAAGTGCCGTGCAGTAAACAACTATGCTACCCTTTTCATGTATTCATGGGAGTCGTTAGGATGCCATCTCACATATCGTAACGAACCAGTGTTTTGTGTTCTGCGTTTCTGGAGGGTTGGAGAGTATGAAGGTATGACTGTTAATAGTACTTACAAGTTTTAATAAATGTTAAAGACTATCTATTCTGTATACTCATTTACAAAACTTTTATAACACTTTAAACATCTCTAGGTGAACCGTGTATTGAAAACACATTGGCCTCCTCCAAGATCTTTTTAAAACCGGATTTTGAAGGTCTTGAGCATCACAAGACTATGTAAGTTTAAATGTTTATTAATACCATGTAGTATATCATGCTAGGGTTTAACTTATGAATTTGCTTTCTATACTTAGTTCCGAATTTGCTGGACGCTACTACATAAATCGTATGATGGAGCATGAAGAATAATCGTATAAGGGGCTTAAGGTGAAGGCAGGTTATTTAAATAAAAACTATTATGAATATGTAAACTTTATAACTATTTGTAATGTTTGTATGACATATAATTTATATTACTTTCAAAAATAATTTATATTGTCTAAACGTAGTAAATTAATGTGACGCAAATCTTTATCTATCGTGATTTAATTAACCATACCGATTGTATTGGGCTCATCAAATTCATGAAAATTGAAAATGGGCTTCAAAAAAATATATAAAAGTTTACATATTTATGAGAATAATATATATTAAATAAATCGTTTTGTTGAATGAAATAAAAATAATTGTAAAATGTATCATAATGTGTATTTATAAACTACTATGAGGACTGTTACAAAAATGACGATATTGTTAAGATAAATTAGTTAAACAAATGTTTTTTGCAAATGACGATATTGTTTCGATTAATTATAAAAACGCTTATACCATTGTAAAAATAAATTAACATCAAATAAACCGACTATAAAAAATACTACTAATCTGTAATTATAATCATAATTATACCTATTAAAATTATAATTATTAAAAAACAAAAAAAAAAGACACTAAAACGATTAAGATGCAACGCTACGTTTAATCGTGACTGTTTATATTCTTACAAATCCGAAATCCCATTTTCGTCTTCGAAAACAGTGAAGCAAGAGTAAGAAACCCTAATTTGGTAAAATCATGAGAATCGATTACATTTCTGATCTTCAGCGAGGACGAACGAACTGGTGTATTCAAGCTAAAGTCTTGAATTCTTGGCATGTCACCGAGTTCTTCACAAAACGAGTTCTTCTTCTTGTGGATACGAAGGTTAGAGCAATTAATCGAAAATCGATTTTACATAAGTCTTTATATTAATAGTGTTTATCTACAAGATTACTCACACGATTTTAAACAAACCTTGAAGGGTGACACGATTGAGGTCGCCTTTGTCCCAAATATACTTAAAAAGCTCCGGAAGTATATTTACGAGGGCGAATGGTATCAGATTCGAAATTTCCAAATCATCAATCCAACCCTCAGGGAGAGGAATACTCATCATCCTTTTCAGATCAAGTTTACGGATGATTCAACCATGTTGCTGCTCGAATCAATCAACTCCAAAAATTACTTCCGATTCGAAGATTTGGATGATATATATCGTGGAAGGATCAATCATCACATATCTTTCGGTACGTTTTTCGAAATTTAATTGTAATTTATTTATTTTAACATAGTATAACCAAATTGGAATGGATTGTTTTTTAGCTTTGTGTTGAGTTATCTAGAAACTCTAAAAGAATTTTGGAACTTTGTGTATTGGTACCTAAATAGAAAAGTACAAATTGAACTTTTACCAAAATAGTTTCATGTGAATGTCAAAAAGCTTTGGATACAAACATTGTAAAAAATATTCTTGACTTTATCCAAAAATAGATGTTTGCGGATGTATAGTAGCTGTTGATGACAGAAGAAATCATGGAAATGGTGTTAATGAAGTTGTTTTGACTCTATTAAATGGCAGGTAAGTCACATTTATTGCATCTTTACTCATATTAAGATTTATAAGTCTAACTTTATTTTGTAGAGTGTAACAAGTATATTCATTTGTAGGAATGAAACTGTAAAGTGTCATGCAATGGATTACTATGCTAACCTTTTCATGTCTTCATGGGTGTCAACTGGATGCCATCTCACATATCAAACTGAACCGGTGTTTTGTGTACTGCGTTTCTGGAGGGTTGGAGAGTATGAAGGTATGTACTATTAATAGAACTTGCTAGATTGAAAAAAATCTTAAGAGTAGGTTGTATACTCATCTAATAATCTTTTTAACACTTAAAACATCCCTAGGTGAACCGTGTATTATAAACACATTGGCCTCCTCCAAGATCTATTTAAAACCGGAGTTTGTAGGACTTGAGAATCACAAGGCTATGTAAGTTTTTAATGTTCAAAAATATCAAGTGGTGTATCATGTTAGGGTCTAACTTATGGATGTGTTTTCTATTTTTTTAGCTCGGAATTTGCTGGACGTTATTACATTAAGCACATAATGCAGCATGAAGGGTAAATTGGAGAAGTTTAAGCTGAAGGCATATTTGTTAACAATCTTTTTGTATATGCTAACTTTATAATTATTTTGAAGGTTTGTATGATCAAGTACTATAAACCCTTTTACTTTTAAGGGTTGATTTCCAAATTTACTTGATGGTTTAAACGAAATATTAAATTATTCTGACCCAACTTCTACCTAATTTAAATTAACCACATAATATGGATCAGGCTCAATGGATTTTTCCCATTTTGCAAATGGGCTTGATTTTTTTTTTGTAACAAGATAGTATATATTGAAAGTCCATTTAGAAATGTCAGATTAAAAGTTTAAAATACAAAATTAAATACAATTTTGAAAATATTTAAAAAGAACACAAAAGTAATTTGAATATAGGTTTTTTTTTTTTACATTTTGATTTTATTTAACTCTTGCCCGCACAAGCGTGCGGGTAACTCTCCTAGTTCATTATGTTACTATTGGAAGTCCATTTAATTGACAAAAAGAATACTACAAACCCATTTTATTTTAGTTAGTTTTATTATATTACACAACTAAACGTGAGAGACTTTTTAGCTTCTTGTCTTTCAGATTTTGTTTTAGCCAAGATATATTGTTCAAACTTTATTATGTGTTTTGGTTTTTTTTTTGTCATCTGGAGTTGTATTATATTATAGAATGTACCAACAAAAAACCCATACACAACTTGTGGTTAGCTTAGTAAATTAGCCTAACTTTTTTCCCCCCTTACTAGCCTAAGCCCTTAAATCAGGCCTATACAAAAAATTGAAAGCCCATTCTATGGCCAACAAAAACAACTCCCAATCAAACAGCTGCTCCCTGACTTTCCTCTCTGAATAAACCATCAAGCCACACAGGATGTCCCGAAGCCACATAAGACTGCAGTCTTCCATCGTTTGTGACACTTTGTGTTATCAGAGTAGCTCCTTTGTTTGAGACCGAGTTTTCCAAAAAAATATTCCAATCCTTACACCACCTTAAGGATCTCCTCACCTCCATAGATTGGTATCTAAATGAAGGCCACATCGTTGGCTTGGTAATCGCTTTTACCAAAACCTCAACCTGCATCGCAAAAATTACTTTCTCCATCCCATGGCTCCTCATGGCCTATACTGCCCAAATTAAACCTTTCATCTGAGCTTCCTCTTTATCCTTTACCTCCGTGAAGGCTCTTCTACTATGAAGCAGGACCTTTCCATCATGATTCCTTAGGACCCAAGCTACCCCCGCTAGCTTATTCCTCCTTGACCAAAACACACCGACATTACATTTGACCCAGTTCACCGCCGGTGCTTTCCATCCCCTTTTCTTAACTCCTCCATTTCTTTTGTCCTGCGACCCTTCCCTTCTACTCTCCGTTTTCCCTTCCTCATCTTCCATAGGTTCCACTATTTTAGCATCCCTCCATTCCATCCAATCCTCTCTACTTTTCTGAGCAGTTTCCAGAGGCGTAAAACCCTTTCCTTCAAAAGAAATAAGGTTCCTGTTTTTCCAAATTCTCCAGATTGTCCAAGGAAAAGAACCCCTTAGTTCCTCTAGCCATCTCTTATTCTTAATATTCAGAAGAAAGTACTGAATATTCGAGAAAACTGACCCATTGTGGAACCCATACTCTGGAGAAGGAATGCCCATAAGAGCCCAAATTTGTCTCGCTAGAGGGCATGTGAACAAAACATGGTTCACCGATTCGTCCACTTCTCCACATGTTTGACATCTCTCGTCAATTCTCAATCCTCTTCCTCTTAGCGCTTTAGCAACTGGCAAAGCCCGACACAGAGCCTTCCATAAGAAGACTTTTAACTTGGGGTCTGTATGTATGTCCCACACTCTCTCTTTTAGCTCATTAGTGGATGGTAACTGGGTCACTTCCAGTCTAACTTGTTCATTTAGCGTTTGGGATGCTAGCCAATAAGCCGATTTAACAGAAAAAAATCACCACTCTTGTTGTGTTTCCACGAGTAATAATGTTCCTGCTCAGTGACTGGTTTGATCTTTAATATTCTATGAATGTCTGCAGGGAAAAAATTTTCCTGAAGCTTCTGACCATCCCAATCTCTTCGGTCTACATCCAGCAACTCTGACACTCGCAAATCCGGGTTAATGAAGTTATTTCTTCTCCATGGTGCTCTCCATCCCTCTTCATCCTCTATCCACTCATCAATCCACACCCTAAATGAGGTTCGATATCCCACGTTCTTCCTCAACCCTTTCACCAATAACTCTCTCCCAAATAGAATACTTTTCCAAGCATACGACGGTCTAGTTCCCACCGGTGCATCCAGGAAGTTTGTGTGTGGGAAGTACCTGCTTTTCATAAGCTGAGCATATAAACTTTCTGGATACTGTAAGATTCTCCATGCCTGTTTCGCCAGAAGAGCTTGGTTGAAGGTCTGAATATCACGAAAACCCATTCCTCCTTGAGCCTTTGGCAAGCACATTCTTTCCCAACTTACCCAGTGAATTTTCCTTGCGTGCTCTTCACTACTCCACCAAAAATTAGCCAATATACTAGCCAGATTACTGCACGTCGTCTTTGGGAGTTTGAAACAAGACATCCCAAACACCGGCATTGCGAGGGCCAATGATTTAAGAAGGATCTCCTTTCCTCCTTGGGACAAGAACTTTGTGAACCAATCCGATAGTTTGCTCTTCAGTCTGTCTTTTAGGTATCCCAACAGTTCCACCTTTGATCCACTGAAACAATCTGGTAGACCTAGGTACACTACCGTTCCTCCTTCTTTGAGGATCACTGTCTGCCTCTGTATACTAAGCTTAACTGTAGGATCTACTTTTGCACCAAACGTGATTGCCGATTTACTTAGGTTAATCATTTGTCTTGTTGCATTCCCATACTTTGCCAGCGTATCTTGAAGGAAAGCTACTTGATCCAAGGTTGCTTTGCACATGAACAAGCTATCTTCTGCGAATAGCAAATGATGTACCTCTGGCCCCCCTTTTGAGAACTTTACTCCTTGTAATTTCCTTTCTGCTTGTCCTTTATGTAACAGGTGAGATAGCCCTTCTGTACATAACACAAACAGGAACGGAGATAAAGGGTCTCCCTGCCTTAAACCCCTCTCTGGTTTGATCATTCCAAACGGCTGGTCATTTATCAGAACTGAGAAAGTGACTGTAGTAACACATTTCATTAACATTGCTACCCATCCTTTGTTAAACCCCATCGCTGGCAACAAAGCTCTCAAGTAACTCCACTCCACCCTATCGCATGCTTTTGACATATCTGTTTTCATGGCTAGACCTTGAGCAGAAATTTCTTGATGAGCTGATAGGCTGTGTACAATTTTGTGTGCCACAATAATGTTATCCGAAATCAATCTTTCTGCTACAAAAGCTGATTGATTAACAGATACCAGTAGAGGGAGGATAGGCTGCATTCTCGTTACTACAATCTTTGAGATCGTCTTATAGAGGACCGAGCAAAGACTTATCGGTCTTAGGTCCTTCATCTCCGTGGGGTGCAGCGTCTTTGGCAGTAGACACAGATGTGTATAATTCCATTCTACCGGGAAAACTCCTGACTCAAAGAACGCCATGATTTCCTTGTAACCTGCTTCCCCACTACATCCTAGTATTGTTGAAAGAACATAGCCGACATTCCATCAGGTCCCAGAGCCTTTGATGCTTCTATAGAGAAAATAGCTGATTTAATCTCTTCTTCTGACACCTTCTCCATTAGGCTAGATTTGATGCTTCTCCATCAGGTCCCATATCCTCTGTAACCTTGGCTGGAATATCTGAGAACCACACCTGAAAGCTCTGTGGGTTTGATGACTTGAATAACTTGTTAAAGTAATTCGTAGCCACCTCCCCCTTTGCTGCTTCTGATTTCTTCGCAACTCCATTGGAATCATTAAGGCTCTCTATCCTTTTTCTTGCTCTGTTCCCTTTAACTGCTCCATGGAAGTATTTCGAATTCCTGTTCCCCGACCTCAACTAACTCTTTCGACTTCTTTGACTCCAGTAAACTTCTTCCTCTTTATATGCTTTACTCAGTTCTCTCTTTAGGATATGGACTTTATTCAAAGATGGCCATCTCTCAGATTGCACCTTTTCCAGAGCTGCTTCGCATTGATGTAATTTGATTTTTGAATTCAGAGTATTCTTCTTTTTCCATGAGCTCAGTGCCTTCCTGCAGTCTCTGAGTCTATGAGATACCACAAATCCATCATTAATGTTTTCTGGCTTCCACGCTTTTGAGATAGCTTTTTTAACTTCCACTTTATGCAAGAATCTCTTATCAAAATGAAATTGGCCTTTGTACGATTCATGTGAAGTCATCAGACTAAGCAGAACAGGACGATGATCAGACCCTCTCATCTC
Source organism: Camelina laxa (assembly GCA_024034495.1). Taxonomy (NCBI): domain Eukaryota; kingdom Viridiplantae; phylum Streptophyta; class Magnoliopsida; order Brassicales; family Brassicaceae; genus Camelina; species Camelina laxa. Next base: position 20,986,493 of record CM043883.1, read on the forward strand.
CAAAAAACCTTGGTTAGACGCTGGGAAAGTCTCTTTCCACTCCTTATTCCCAAAAGCTCTATCTAGTCTGCTCTATATCCAGTGATCCCCTCTTCTTCCTGCCCAAGTGAAACTATTACCTGAACTCGGAAGTTCCACCATCCCCGACTGCTCAAGCATTTCTGCAAAAGGTTTGAACGAGTTATCACTTTTTCTTGGGCCACCTATTTTTTCTCCATTGTGCAAAATGGCATTGAAATCACCTATCATGCACCATCGATCCCTTCTACCAACCCCCATACGAGCTAATCTCTCCCATACCTTACTTCTCTGACTTTCCTCCTGATCCCCATAAACACATGAGAGGTAAAAATTTGAAGAACCAAACTGCACTTGAACATCTATCAGATTCTTATCCTCCGTCAAAAAATTAAGCTGTACACTACTCTTCCACATTATCGCCAGACCCCCACACTTACCAACCGGTTCTACTGTAGATAATCTATCATACCCTAGTAGACATTGTATATCACACAAGTTATCTCTACAGTGCATAGTCTCCATTAGAAACAAGACTTCAGGGAAATGCTTTTTCGCAATTCCTTGAGTCTAGGAATCACCAAGTCATGAGACCGTCCCACTCCTTGGCAATTCCAACTGATGATGCTCATTACGCGTTGGGCGATCCCTCATTTGGGATCACCTTCGTAGTTTCAAGCTTTTTGATTTTTGCAGTGCTTGGACCTTCGTCTTCTGCTTATCTTTTGTCATTTCTTCCTTTACTTTGTGTCCCCTGCTTCCCCTTTTCTCCTCCATTCCCTTCCTTTTCCTTTTGTTTGAATTTTATAACTCTTTCAGGAAGCCGCTTTCTAGCCTTTGTCTTTTGTGGGATAGAGCCGGAAGTCCCAGCCTCAAAGAAGCCTGAACTAAACCCCGTTCCTCTATCCTGAAAAGGTTGAGCCATAGCTAGAAAGGACCCCAACTCTAACCTTTGATTCGTCTATGAATCCCCTAACCAGGTTCTGTCCATACTCTGCATGAAACCCGACATCCTGACTTGTGTCTCCCCAATCTGACCATCCTCTGTTAAATGGACTCCCTCTTGAGTTTCAAAACCAAAAACTCTTCCCTTGTCCTTATTAACATCCAAATGCACGACTGGCAAAGCTTCTAACCTCAGGATTGTCTTTTTTGCTAACGGGTCCTGCTCCACCTCCCCTATTGATTTCTTAATTCTGTCCACTTTCACTTGCCTCGCCTCTTTAGTATCTGCTAGCAGATATTGTCGCATTTCTTCCAGTACCTCTGGTACTATCCTTTGACGACCTGTTAACGGGTCCAAACCTACCTGATCTTCTCTGAGCACTCCAAACAGAGGATCCGTCTCTTTTAGAAAGGCCGGTTTTGGTGTTCTCGGGATAGGGTTTCCCGCCCTTCTGGCTGCTGCCATTACTTCATTCCTCTTTTTCATAATTGGGCAAGACTCTCTTTCGTGAGTCAACCTCTGACATTCATAGCAGCGCTTCTGTACTCTCTCATACTGAAACTTTACCATTGTGGAACTTCCATCAGGTAAGGTTACTTGTTTTGACCTACGCAAAGGTCTAGCTACATCAAACAGTACCTTTACCCTTACAAACTCTTGCGTCTGAGGCTTACTCGGGTCAAAGGCCACTTCCTTCACTTCTTCAATCAATTCTCCCAAAGCCGTGATCGCCTCTGCTGTGTAGAAATTCACAGGGATATTCCAGATCTCAACCCGCAATTGTATGACCTGTAAGTAATTCGCAGGGGGGTTTTCGTACCATCGATCCACTGCCAGCGACCAATCATTATACGTATGGGCTCCTTTTGCTAATACTTCTTCCAAATCATGCTCCGAGTTGAAGATGAACTGGAATCTTTCATTTGATAGAGCCACTCCCCTCATCCTTCTTGGCTTCTGCCATTTCCTCGGCATCACAGATATCAGATTCTTCATAGGTTGACACTCTGGATTCAGCGTCCTACCGATTAAACTGATAGCATTTCTCTCCATGGACATAAATTCTGGTCTATCCAGCATCACAAACGGCCGCTCCTCTTCCTCCTCTAACGACATCGCCATAAGAGCCTTATCCATAGCCGAAGACATAGTTAATTCCCAAACTCTTAACCTCTTCTTTCTTCGGACACACCCACTCGAACTTAACGCTCTCTACCAGGTGAACACCCCAGCTGAAATACTACTCCATAGAAGATGTTCCCCCTTCAAAGACAGTCACTTCAACTCTTTTTGCAAACTCCGCGAAGAACAAACCCTAAAAGCACTTTTAGATTTGATGAAAAAAGTCACTGTAACGAGGTAAACAAGATATTGCGGCTGAAAGGAAAGTGTTTTTCCAGTCTAAATGTTCTCCTCTTATCCTAATGGTAGACACTAGTTAAGAGAGAAGGTCTTAAGCCCAAAAGAGGGTGGTCTAAGTCTTTTTCACAAATCTTCTTTATTATGTGTTTTGTAAAACATGGTTTTTAAATATTGTATTTAGTTTAGTATTGTTGCCACTGATAAAATTTTTTCCTAGATCCGCCACTGATGACCATAAACCCAAACCCTAAACATAAACCCTAAATGTAAACAGTAAACCATTCACCGTACACCCTAAATCCTAACCCTAAATCATAAAACCTAAACATTAAACCCTAGAACATTAAGGGTAACTAAAAAACTAAAACTTGTAAGAGAAAACATGAGAGTAAGGGGAAGGTGTTAAAACCCTAAACGTATATATTAACGAAGTAAAATCCCAAACCCTAAACCCTAAACCCTAAATCCCAAACCCTAAACTCTAAACCCTAAACCCTAAATCCTAAACTCTAAAACCCTATAACATGAACTAAGAAACTAAAATTTAGAACAGCAAATGTAAGATTTAGGGGAACATATTAAAACTTATATACTAACGAAGTAGTAACCTTCCCCTAAACCTTCTAAGACCAAGCATTTAGACACTAAAGAGATGGCCAAACCAAAACAAAGTAGTAACGAAGTTAGTGTGTTTCTTTATTTACAAAAAAAAAAAAAAAAATTGACATAAGTTCGTAAAGAGTGGATACCTAGTGATATCAAGTTTCGCTGAAATTACCCTGTCACATCGAGTTTATTAGAAAAGTTCACAAATTAATGTTTGGTTGAATTTGCTATCCACAGGACGCCATTGTGTGGACACTCTGGCACATAGAGTTTTAAGGATAACCATAATACCCTAACCCTAATGTTTTTAGGCAGTATACTTTAGGGCCTGAAATCTATCGAATTAAAATGTTAGACCGCTTTTCTTACTTTTTTTGAACATTTACATCAATTTCTCCTAAAGTGTCCCCATGGGGTGGGATGAATTTGTCATAAGTGCACAAATTTAGTATCCACAGGCACCCTTGGCGTGGATACCCTTGTACATAGAGTTTTAAGGTTAACGTTAATGTTTTGAGTCAGTAATATTCACCAAATTAGAAGCTTTGAACACCCTTGTAGAATATTTGCTTCAGAGACCGATATAACAAAATAATAGAACTTTAACATTAATGCGAGTAACATCAAACAATAAAATACCAGACGTTTTAACATCAAAGAAACTAATTCAGACGGCTAGAGGTGAAAAGGATGAGAACATTCAGGTACATTTTTGAAATTATGCGTACGAGTCTTTGCTCGTGCACAACAGGGACATCGAGGACGACCCACTCTACACTTCGTCTTCAGTGGTGATAATTTATGGACCACCATGACTGAACTTACATCAGTAGATCCCCCATCTACATATGCAAGTGACCAGCTTTTAGAACTATAACAAGCACGGACGAAATCTCCAGAAGCAAGCCCCTTGTTATTAATCGCCCACATTGCGTACGGATTGGCGTTTTGTAGACATTTGGAGAATAAACAATAGTATTTCGAGTGTCGCATTGACCACCAGAAGAGACTTTTTGACTTGTCAAGACGCACAATTAAGAGACATTCCTTGGCGTACACAACATCCAAACCTTGTTTACCAGCAATTAACAAGTTCTTCAACGCGTCCACACCTTCTTCACCCAAAAAAGAAGCAACTTTCGCAAGCAACTCGGATGGCATGTGAAACTCGGTATTGGGTGTGACCTGAAAATAATTAGGGGTAGTGTGATAAAGTGAATAAGTTACATGATTGTTATTAGTCATAGGAGGATAACATGAAATAAAACAAACCTTTCTCTTACAGCTACTTCATGACGCTGAGTATTGGTCATCAGCAACAACAAGTTCAATTGCTTCCCAATCGTGTATTCTTCGTCTCCGGAGACACTTTGATCGGTCAGATTAGATCGTGATCTTGAGTTTGTGAAATGATCAAGGCCTTCGCATGTCTACTATGATTTCTTCGGATGGTACCTATACGAGAAGAATCTGTATGATTTGTATGTGAAAAGATTGTTCCTTGCGTTTCAGTGCCTTTAATTGAAAGAAGCAATCGATTTGGTCGGTTCCCAATTGCTGAACTATTATGGGTAATGTTGAGTAGCTGTGCTGGGACCCTAGATATGGATGTCTACTGGAGCTTTAGGAAGAAGTACGGCTTTGGTCAAACAGACAAAATGGCAGACTCTTTGATGTACCACATCTACATCATCGGACCTTAAAAAAAAGCATGTATGAGAAGACTTGGCGTTTTGAAGATTTCCCAGAGTGCTGGTCGCAACACGACTCTCTTGATGAATATCTTGATGAGAGATGCATGGAATGTATCTACTTTTACCTATCGAGTGATATAATGTACTTATCTTAAGTTATGGTATTCAGGGTGTATGTCTGTGAAAGATTATGCTGAACTTTCTGAATGTTGGATGGTATTAACGTTGTAACTTTTTAACTATGCAGTTAATTCCTATTTTCTACGTGGACACTAATACGTGGATGGCTTAGTAGTTATTAGGAAGATGTCGATTGTAATCATTGAACTAAGCGTCGTGGACATCAACATCCGTTCGGATATCTGCTGTGTTTTTTACTCACTTAGCCACAAATAATGTTTCTTTCACTATTATTTTATACATATGGAATATATCCACCTAGTTATTCAGGAATGGATGGCTAATACGTGGGCACTAATACGTGGATAGCTTGGTAGTTATCAGCAGCGCTGTCGACCAACAAGTGGACAAAAAAAAAAAATTAAAATCTGTATGGTCACTATTTTGTGGACAGAAACCTGTGTTTTTTTCAAACCTACCCACATATTATGTTATTTTTCTTTTCACATCTATCCACAACAAACGGACCATGTGATTATTATTGGGCAGAAACTAATATTGTTAAAATACACAACAATAGTAATGTCAGATTATTGTCCAAATTACCATAACATAATAAGAACCGTTCACCTCAATTACATTTCAATGCCGAAGTAACTTCCAAAAGAAGTCAACAATTAGACAAAAATATATATATATATATATATATATATATCCACAAAAAAACAAACTCTGATGGATACCTAATATCATTATATTTTCCATCAGTTGACACTTTATGTATGGTTTCACTATCATTTTATACATACGCAATATATCCAAGTGGTCCTAAAGAAATGGATGTCTAATACGTGGACACTCATACGTGGATGGCTTAGTAGTGATAGAAAATGTTTCATACATATGCATAATATCCACATGGTCAAATATGAATGAATGATCATTACGTGGTCACTAAGGGCAACTCCAACGGAGACGGCAAAACATTAATTATACCGTTAATTTACTCCAACCAAACTGCAATAGAAACGCCATCTCTATTTTTTGTGTTTTGTGAATAGTGTTACACTATATTTGGAATATTGATGTTTATTAAACTATTAGAAAAAGAATTTTAAATTTAATAATATCATAATCAAAATGTTTGTTTTTAGTGTGAAATTTGGTGTTGTCGTTGGAGATGAAAAACTTTTTGGAACACCAAAACACTAAATTTAGTGTCAAAATCTGGTGTTTTGGTGTTTTATGGTTGGAGTTGCTCTAATACGTGGACACTAATATGCAACGCTGTCGATCAACATATCGACAATCTATTTTTTATACATATGCATAATATCCACATGGTCATGTATGAATGAATGACCAGAACGTGGACACTAATATGTGCATAGCTTAATATTTATCAGCAATGTTGTCGGCCAACATATCGACATCTAAAGTATCCATTTCCGTATGGTCACTCTTTCGTGAGCAGATAGCTCAAGGTTTTTAACACAACTACCCACAAAATAGCTACCAAATGGATATTGATATCTTCTCTGTCCACATGTTGATATCCACGAGGCTTAGTTCAATGGTTACAATCGACATCTTCCTAAAAACTACTAAGCCTTGAAGTAACCACAACAACCAAACCACGTGGTTACTTCATGGTAGAAACTAATATTTTTCAAAAACAGAACAATAGTTATTTAAGATTATTGTCAAAAATACCAAAACATATTCAGAATCAGTTTGTAACGCCCCCAAACCGTCCTACCGGCCGGACAAACCGCAAACCAGCTCAGAGACGCCACAAAGAGGACAACTGCCCATGATCCGGGCGAGGTTCCACCAACGAATTAGGTTTCCTAGCCAGTTCACTAGCAGCCACCTACCAGTTACGTACGTATCTCAGGCTTTGCAACCCTTGAGACGCACGCGGCGTTGTGCTGGTCCGGACTAGACCGTACCATTTACACTTGTCTGATTGTATTATAAGAAAATAATTCGATTTAATAGATAATACAAGTTTACAAATCAATCACACAGAAATCTCAAGTAAAACAGTTGGATCCATTCGAATAAAATAACATGGAAGAAAACGTAGAATTTTGCAACACAACATGAAAACACCCTATCCGGTTCCTTAACTCCAACTCTACCCAGTTACTTTCCCTACAAGAAAAACATTGGAGGAGGAAGATTACTCAATGAACTGCGCAACCTCTAACATGCCATATCCACTAACATGCTAACTCAACCCAACCAACTACCCCAAGTAACCCAACATTCAAAGCACGCAATGCGGAAGCATAACAAGCAAGCACTCATCACACAACAAGCAATCAATTAGCAAACAAACAAGCAAGTCTAGTAAACAAACAAGCAAGTGTAGTAAACAACCAGATACTAGACTCATCTAGACTCTTGCTCTAACTTGGCATCCACGCCACTTCACCCACAATCACAATCACTGCCAGGTGGAACATGCTAGCGGTGCACCAAGATCACTTGGCCACCCTAGACTTCTCATAGTCTGGCCTTCACGCCAAGACTAGCACAACACACAACCACTCAACCTAAGGAAACACATTCAACCTAGGGAGACATTCCACATTCCTAGGGCCCTTTGATCCTCTGTCCCATCCCCATCACACACACTCCGCATTGATACTACAAAGGCAATCAATCGGACAACCAAATCCTCCGCGTTGTTACCCCCAAGTAAAAAACCGGACACACAAGCCACATCGTCATGTGGTTCGGGCTAGTAGCTAGCTAGACACTGAATACTGTCCTGCCATGAGATCCCTCTGGATTAGTTCACCGGACAATCTCAACACATGATGGGAACAGAGATCGAAATCTAGCTATGAACCGAGACCAATAACTTGAGTACTAGCTAGGACATGCACTTAACTCTAAGACCTTCACTCAAGAATTAAGCACATACAAAACACCCAAAGCAAGCAAGAAAACAAGCATACAAGCAAGCAAGCAACAAGCACATCACACAATCACACAACTTAAGAAGAAAAGAACACTCATGCAACTTAAGTTAACTACTCATGCATGCAAACCTAACATGCACCCAACCCCCAAGCTAATTCTTTTGAGATCATTTCCACATTTTAATTAACCATTCTTCCCATTCTCACATGCATGCGGCTCTTTCCTTCCTGGAGATTCTCGCATGACTTACAAAAAAGTACTTCACCAAGAACTGATCTTCCATCAAGTTCATTGGGTATATTTTTTCAAGTTTTGGGGCCCTCATGCGGCTCTTTCCTTCCTAGAGATTATCGCATGGCCTCACCAAAACAGTCCATCCCGTAGACTGTTCTTACATCAAATTCATGAGGCATAACTCTCAATTTTGAGGCCCTCATGCGGCTCTTTCCTTCTTGGATATTCTCACATGGCCTCACCAAAATTCACCCCTCTCATGAATTGATTATCCATCCAGTCTACGAGGGATTAACCTCTTCAATCACTCATGCAACAAAAATTAATTAAATAGTTTCTCTTAACATGCATGATTCCCCATGACCCATACTAAGTAAGATAAAATTCTACTAATTTTTCCATCGATCCCCATGACCGAGAAAAAATCCAAATCGAACATGCAAGGCATTTCACACTTGCAGTTGATTTTTAAAAATATTTTCCAACCCTCAAAAATTCTCAAAACCCCAAAAAATTAAGCATGCAAGGCATTTCACACTTGCAGCTAATTTTTAAAAATGCTATTCTTCCTCAAGAATGCATAAAACTTATAAAATTAGACATGCAAGGCATTTCACACTTGCAGCTAATTTAAAAGAAGAACCGTTCTTCCCCAAAAATGCATGGAACCCCCAAAAATCCCCTCTTGACTACATGCAATCATCTAGATCTACTTGCAACAAGGAAAACCATAACCACACAAAAGTTAATGCAAGAGCTAGAGAGCTAATGCATCTCCCAAAAGCAAGATCCCCCAACTTGCTCACAACAAAAACTCATCTCACAACACAACCAAAGCCTCAACTCACAACACAAACAAAGCCTCAACTCACAATACCAACAAAGCCTCAACTCACCTTAGCTTTGAGATCTTGGCCGACTGGGATTTCACCACACCACACCACGCCGATCTGACAACACCTCCGCTTGCTCTTTAGCTCAACCTTCCTCTAGATCTCCTTCTTCTTCCTTCTCTTTGGTCAAAAATCAAGAAATTTTCTCTTCAAAAGATTGAGAGAGTTTTTGTGTCGAAAATGAGAGAAATGAGGCTATTTATAAGCCCTCTCACTAAACTCTCTCGCTGGACAGGTGGCGATTTCAGCTTGAGAAATGGCAAAAATTTTGCATGTAAATTACTCCCATTCTCACTCACTCGCGCGTGTAACTCAAGCGCTGGCGAGAACCACTTAGTCGCGTGACATGTGGCGTTGCGCTCTCATGCAGAGAGACCTTTCCACTCCCTCGACCATCCGCATCTCTCTTGCGTTCCAAGCTCCCATGCTTGTCCGCAAAATCCGAGTTTTACATCCGCGACTTATCTCCTCGTCAATCTCTAGTCCTTCCGACCGTGACTTCCGCTTCTCTCGTCCGTCTCCGGACCTCTCGTCTGTGACTTCAGACTTTCTCGTCCGTCTCCGGACCTCTGATAACTCTCTAATTTATATGTTCTTAGCATCCTTTTTTGTCCATATTTTGCATTGTTCATACCTCTAACTTAGCATTTTTAGGCCATTAACTGTAGGAGTTCACTTTTAGAGCATTTAGGGTGTTGCATTTCTGCATTTGCAAATTTTGGATGAAAACAGGTGGTAAAGAGCCAAAAATGGGGAAAAACAAGGACAACTCGAGCATGTACCCGAAGGAGCCATCGAGCTACAAGAACAAGTCCGAACCCCAACATGATCGAAGAGGGTCCAAGAGCGTGAAGAGGAACCGAAAGATCCACCCGAGGAGTAACCCGACTTCACCCTCTTGTACCTCATCGAGTAGACCATCGGGCAGGTCTGGGAAGCTAGGTCAAACGGTTACCATATATAAACCCCTCTTTCCCTAGCTCGCAAACAAGCACGCCGCAGACCCTCAAACCAGAGAGCGAGAGCTTCTGTGAGAGAACTGAGCGACTCAACATTTTGCTTCTTGTTTTGCATTTTTATTTTGTAGTTTTCTTAGATTTCTATCTTATACTCTTTCTACTCTACTCTATCTTTTAATACAATGTCATTTTCATTCATTTTGATTGCTTTGTTATTCGTTTCTATGTCCGAGTAGTGTAGTAAAGTTTCTAGGGATGGGATAAATGATTTTGTGTTCTTGATCGGTTAGGATGCATTAGTTGATTGTAAATGATTGATAGATTTCCTTCTAGATTGGTGTTCTTAATGCTGTCAACAGACCGAAAGGTTGAGATTAGATCTAGGGCGTTTACAAATGCTACGGGCCGAAAGGAGTAGATAAAATGCTTGATTTAGCCAATGCTAGAGGTTTACTTGACTCTGAGTAAGAAATTAGATGAGTTCAAGTCGACTGACAATAATGAATCGTTCTTAATGCCTGCTTGTTCATATTGCTAGTGTGACAGTGTGGTAATGTGTTCAAGGTTGATTGTTGCTAGTGCGAAAGTGTAGTTACAAGGTCTTACAGATTCATTGTCTAGGAAATAATTGTTTAGGCATGTAAGGCATCCATACTGGTCTAGGATACTTAGGATTTGATTACCCCCATCCATAGGAACTTTCGTATTTCCATTATTTTCATTTTCTTCACTTACTCGACTACCTACCCGATCAGGTACACGATAACCTACATCGAGTTATACCTCGAGCTGTTCATATCTCACTTGCATACTCGATCACCCCACTCGATCCTGTACTCGATTGCTTACATCGAATGCTTAGGTCGTGTGGTTTCTCTGTTTATATTCTTTTCTTTTGTTTATTTTAGGATTGTTAGAAACAAACCCTTATCTGCTTGGCTTGACTTGTATTGTACTGATCATATCCTTCCTACTAACAATAGACAACCATTTGGATTGATAACCCTTTGTACTACAACTACATAGGGGATTGATACCCTGGGTGAAAACCTGTCTATCAATTTGGCGCTGTTGCCATTTGGTTGTTTTAATTTTGCTACGTTTAGGATTTCAGCACTTGCTAGATCAAGTTCGTTTGTTTATATTCGCTTCAGATACTGACTTGTTTGCTTTCGCATTGTTTGTTTTGAATCTCAGGTACAACTCCAGCACCCACCCGACCCGTCACTCGATCACCTGGATCGAGTTGATCCTCGTGTACACACTCCGATACCTACCTGTGCATGCAAACACGGTCCAGAGGTAGCCAGAACCTGAGTCCTTTCATCGACAACATCGACAGACCTCGGCTACTCAGACAACAACAAGTTTAACCAGAACCACCAATCATTGAGGAGACGATAAATAATCAGAACGGTCCACCAGCTCCTCAAACAAGGACCAATATAGGAGCAGGAGATGCTCCATCTACTCATACTCAAAGGAATGGCATTGTGCCACCAGCTGTGCAGAACAACAATTTTGAGATCAAGAGTAGTCTCATCCAGATGATACAGAGCAATAAGTTTCATGGATTGCCAATGGAGGACCCATTGGATCATCTGAATGAATTTGATAGGCTCTGTAGCCTCACTAAGATCAATGGAGTCAGTGAAGATGGATTCAAGCTCAGGCTTTTCCCATTCTCTTTGGGAGATAAAGCACACATCTGGGAGAAATCGCTCCCTAAGGAGTCCATCACTACTTGGGAAGCGTGCAAGAAGGCATTTCTCGCCAAATTCTTCTCCAACTCCAGAACCGCAAGGCTGCGAAATGACATTTTCGACTTTGTACAGAAGGACAATGAAACGTTCAATGAAGCTTGGGAACGTTTCAAGGGATACACCACTCGATCTCCACATCACGGCTTCAGTAATGCTTCATTGCTGAGCACGCTATATAGAGGAGTGGTCACCAAGATACGGATGTTGCTAGACACCGCAAGTAATGGTAACTTCCTCAACACGGATGTTGATGAAGGTTGGGACCTAGTTGAGAACTTGGCTCAATCTGTTGGCAACTACAATGAGGAATATGATCGCTCTATGCGATCTACAGGAGAAGAAGATGCCAAGTACAACAGGGACATGAAAGCCCTCAATGACAAGCTCGATCAGCTCCTCAACCAGCAGAAGCATGTTCATGCTATATAAAAGAAAGAGCAATTTCTACAACAAGATGGGGAGACTATGCAGCTAGAGGATTTTTACTACCTCAACAACCAAGGATTTTACAATAGAGGCTACAACACCCACAGCCAAAACCCGACCGTGCCCTACAAAAACCCGAAGCCCAGCCCGATCCCACTATCGAGTTCGTCCTCACTGGATTTGCTATCCTTAATGCACACAGTCCTCTACACTCAGAAAGCAGACACTATTAGCATTAATGCAAGATTCAACAATCTCGCTTGTCGTATGTCCGCCAATTTCCAAGAACTGCACAAACGATTTGAGGCCCTGGGATCTCGAATTCAGGTGATTACGGATAACTCGGCTTCCACCTCAAATAGTCCCACGGAATCTGCAAACGCTATCGCCTTACGAAGTGGCCGACAATTACCCCCTAGAACAGTACCAATCGACATCACTGAGGACAGTAATGACCTAGATGGGGAGGATCTCGGTGAACCGACCACTTCTGCTGAACCACCAAGCCACCTCCCGGGACAACCCGACCCCTCACCCGACCACACTACTCGGACAGGTGATTGGGTTGACCCTCCAGCACCTCTGCCTCTTGCAGACAAACCGAGAAAAGAAAAGCAGAAAGAAAGGAGATTCATTCCCCCACCTTACAAGCCACCTCTGTCATTCCCTGGACGATTTCGCAAGGAACTCCTGGAGAAGTACAAGCCACTTTTCGAAAAACAGATGCAAGAACTCGAACTTCGCATGCCCCTAATGGATGCCTTTACTTTGATTCCCCCTTACCAGAAATTCCTGAAAGATGCAGTTATGGAGCGGATCAAGCAAGTACCAGGGATGTTAATACTCAATCATGAGTGCAGTGCGATAATCCAGAGGACTGCTGCGCCTAAGAAGCTGAGCGACCCGGATCTTTTACTTTACCTTGCTCGATCGGACCATTGAAGTTCGGAAGATGTCTTTGTGATTTGGGGGCATCAGTCAGCTTGATGCCACTTACTGTAGCTAAAAGTCTCGGATTCGAGAAATTCAGGCCTACTGACATCCAGCTGGTTCTGGCTGATCGAACTACGAGCTTGCCAAGAGGAGTTTTGGAAGATTTGCCGGTCAAAATAGGGTCAGTAGACGTACCCACTGACTTCGTAGTTTTGGAAATGGATGTGGAGCCAAGGGATCCGCATATCTTAGGACGACCATTCTTAGCCACCGCAGGAGCAATGATTGATATTAGAAATGGGAAGATCGATCTGATGCTCGTGGAAGACCTCACTATGCAGTTTGACATCCGGGAGACTATGAAAAAACCTACAATAGCTGGTCAAACCTTCTGGATAGAAAAGTTAGAAAAATTGCATGATGAAGCGTTTGAGGAGATTGCGATAGGGGATTGCTTACAAACAGCATTGACAAATAATGGCAAGGAGGGATTCGTGTATCAAGAAACGGAGCTCTACAAAGAGTTGCTTGATACTTATCTAGATGTCATCGAACCAGAGCTAAGTGAGAACATGAGGGAAGCTGAAAGAGAGGGAATGGTACTCGACAATAGAAGCCTAGACAAGTCAGTGGTCAACTCCTACGTCATGTCCTGCAGTTGCTCGACACCAACCAACCCGAACACTAACCTGATCATTCCATCGAGTAGAGTGATCGAGCACCACCTCGCGCAGCAACTCCAAATCACCGATGAGTGGCCGGAATCTAAGGCGCCTAAAGTGGAACTAAAACCTCTTCCAGCTGGGCTAAGGTACCTTTTTTTAGGGCCTAATTCAACTTATCCAGTAATCGTTAACTCTAGCCTGCCTGAAAAGGAATTGAAATTGCTTTGCAACCAATTAAGAAACTATAGGAGAGCAATAGGCTATACTTTAAATGATATCAAGGGTATATCCCCTGATCTATGCACCCACCGAATAAACCTTGAAGATGAATCGTACTCTAGTATAGAGCCTCAGCGTCGCCTAAATCCGAACCTGAAAGAAGTGGTGAAAAAGGAGATTTTGAAGCTGCTCGATGCTGGACTTATCTACCCTATTTCTGATAGTACTTGGGTGTCCCCAGTGCACTGCGTTCCAAAGAAAGGAGGAATCACCGTCGTCAAAAACGAGAAAGATGAGCTAATTCCCACGAGGACAATAACTTGTCATAATAACTTGTCATCGAATGTGTATTGACTATAGGAAGCTTAACGCGGCCTCAAGGAAGGATCATTTCCCCCTGCCTTTCATAGACCAAATGCTGGAACGACTAGCTAACCACCCTTACTACTGCTTCCTTGATGGGTATAGTGGATTTTTCCAAATCCCAATACACCTTGCTGACCAGGAAAAGACAACTTTCACCTGCCCTTATGGAACTTTTGCCTACAAGAGGATGTCTTTCGGTTTATGCAACGCTCCCGCAACTTTTCAAAGATGCATGACATCTATCTTCTCCGATTTAATAGAAGAAATGGTGGAGGTTTTCATGGACGTTTTCTCGGTTTATGGAGATTCTTTCTCATCTTGTCTGTCAAACCTCTACAAAGTGCTAAAAAGGTGCGAGGAAACCAACCTAGTGCTGAATTGGGAAAAGTGCCACTTTGGTCCAAGAGGGAATAGTTTTAGGGCACAAGATCTCAGAAAAGGGGATAGAAGTCGACAAGGCTAAGATCAAAGTAATGGTTCAGCTGCAGCCTCCTAAATCAGTGAGAGATGTCAGAAGCTTTTTAGGGCACGCGGGGTTCTACAGGCGATTCATTAAAGACTTTTCTAAGATCGCAAGACCGTTAACGCGGCTACTTTGCAAGGAAGCGGAGTTTATTATCGACAAGGACAGTTTAGACGCCTTCAACAAGATAGAGGAGGCTTTGGTGAGCGCACCAATAGTTCAAGCTCCTAACTGGGACCATCCCTTCAAGATTATGTATGATGCGTCAGACTACGCTGTGGGAGCAGTACTAGGTCAGAGAATAGATAAAAAGCTCCATGTGATCTACTACGCCAGCAGGACCATGGACGATGCCCAGACGAGGTACGCTACAACTGAAAAGGAACTCCTTGTTGTGGTCTTCGCGTTTGAGAAGTTCAGAAGTTACTTAGTCGGCTCTAAGGTGATTGTCTGCACAGATCATGCAGCCCTACGGTACATTTACTCAAAAAAGGACACCAAACCTAGGCTCCTCAGATGGATCCTGCTTCTGCAAGAATTCGACATCGAGATCCTGGATAAAAAGGGGATTGAAAACGGAGTAGCAGACCATTTGTCCAGAATGAGAATCGAAGATCCACTCCCAATCGATGACTCAATACCCGAGGAAAGACTGATGCACATCACCTTCTTGGAAGAAATGAGCCACACGATCGGACACACAATAGCTTACTCGATCCCCGAGTCAACCGGGTCGATCGAGTTCATGGCTATCGAGTCGGCTAAGCTCCCCTGGTACTCAGAATTCGTGAACTACATGGTATGTGGGGAAATTCCTAAAGACTACGAAGCCCAAAGAAGGAAGAAGTTTGATGTTCATATAATTTACCTTGTTTTCCCTTAGTATTTTCACTTCTTTTGCATCATTTACCATCTAGTTTGGCCCCTTTTGCATAGTTTTAGGAATGCTTATGCATTAGAGTGTAGTTGCATGGCATTTGCATGTTTTCTTGCATAAACAGGTGATTTTGGAGCCTAAGGAGCATGGAAGGATTGCTGAAGAAGATTGGAGCTGAGAAGAGTTGGAAACAAGAGAGTTAGAGCTGAAGAACCAAGGTCCGGAGTCCCACTCGACTTCCCACTCGACCAGACACTCGACCGTGTGCGGAGAGGGACTCGACCGAGTGGAAGGAGCAGAAGAGAAGCCAGCTCGACCGGTCACTCGACCAAGCACCAGGTCGAGTTGGCCGAGCCGCCTAGCTATTTTGTCTTTTAGCATTTTTAGGGCTTCCACTACATTTCCTGTAAAAGGACCTTGTACCCTTCAGCCACCAAACACACAAATTTTTAGATATTTTCAAAACCTAGTTTTTACTTTTTAAGGAATTATTTATTTTGCACTTTTATTTTTTATTAGATCTTGTACCTTCTTTTGAAGGGATAAACATAAGATTTTTATATTTTGTTAGTTTCGTAACTTTCAAGATATTAAGAATTTGTGTTTGATTCTTTCTTCATTATTGTAGATCTTTGTTTTATCTTTCATTTGATGCAAGTTTCAGCATTTTCTGGGTTTATGACTTTGATGTTCATCATGTGTTCTTGTGAGTAGTTGCTTAGGATCTTGAGGATGGGTTAGGCTGGATTATGTTTGAGGCTTGTTTGATTTGGTCAAGCTTGATTTTTGTAGATCTCTTCTAGTCTAGATGTTCTTAATGCTGATCCTATATCTGAGAGGGTAGGATCTGATCTCAAGCATCTTAGCATCATACCAATGTTTAAGGAGCATAGATAAGGCTAGATCTAGAGTTTACCATTAGACTTGCTAAGAGATTAGAGGTCTTGTTTGGTATTTGACATATTGCTTAATGCCTGCTTGTATAGATTCTTTACTGTGTGAGAACAAGTCTAGAGATGCATGAGTTTGATTGTTTCTTGCCATGAGAGTGGATTAAACTTGTCTTAGAGAAATATTGTCTAGAGATTAGCTCAAGTTGTTTGAGATATGTTGACCAAGTTAGATGACCTCAATCATTAGTTCAGCCCATGAATCCCTCCTCAAGGCCTTCTTTGTTTATTGATTTCATAGTCTTAATCTTGCTGCTTGCTTGTTGTTTGATTTGCTTTCATATTGCTCTGTTTTTCTTGTGTTGCTCTGTTCTGTCGTTTTTGTCCAGCTCGACCCTGCACTCGATCTGCACTCGGTCGAGTGCTTGCTCGAGTTCATCCCCAGAACTTTTGTTTATGATTTGTAGTTATCCTGTCTTACTTCCTATTTCACTCTGTTTGCATTTCTGTTGCATTCACTTAGTGTCCTGTTCAGTACTTCCATTAATATAGTTTCTATTTCTGTTCTAGCTTCATAATTGTCATAATCATTCTGTTCCATTTACATTTTGCATTTAGTTCTTCTAGCTTTACATTTTGCACTTTGCATTTCATAATAGGATTGTTAGTGACAAACATCCTTTACATCTGGCTTAACTTAGATCTTTATGCACATCTTGATTGTTCACAAACACTCAGATTGGATTGACACCTCTTGTACTACAATTGCATAAGAGGAATTGAAACACCCTGCCATCCATTCATCATCATTCATATCTCATAATTCATTTCATCACCATACCCACCAAATTAAATGTGTTTCAAAGTTCTTCAGGGATATCAACAACTACTACTAGGACGAACCTTACCTTTACAAGAAGGGAATGGATGGCCTGTTCAGACGATGTATAGCAGAGGAAGAAGTCCAAGGAGTATTGCAGCACTTTCATGGGTCCGCCTATGGAGGACATTTTGCCACCTTCAAATCAGCCCAAAAGATACTCCAAGCTGGTCTTTGGTGGCCAACATTGTTCAAGGACGCACAACTCTTCATAGCAAAATGTGATTCGTCCCAAAAAATGGGTAACATAGGTCGACGAAATGAAATGCCTCAGCAGCCAATCTTAGAAGTCGAAAATTTTGATGTATGGGGAATAGATTTCATGGGACCTTTCAACCCACCCTCGAATGGAAACATGTACATCCTAGTGGCAGTAGATTATATCTCGAAATGGGTAGAAGCAATCGCTAGTCCGACGAACGATCACAAGGTCGTAATGAAGATGTTCAAAAGCATCATATTCCCTAGATTTGGAATCCCAAAAGTAGTCATCAGTGATGGAGGAACCCACTTCATTAATAGGGTTTTCGATGGCTTGCTAAAAAAGCATGGAGTCAAGCATAAAGTCGCGACAGCTTATCACCCACAAACCAGTGGCCAAGTGGAAGTGAGCAACAAACATATAAAAGCGATTTTGGCACGAATCGTGGGAATCACAAAAAAGGATTGGGCATTCAAGCTAGATGATGCAGTATGGGCTTATAGGACCGCCTACAAAACGCCGATTCGGCGGACATCTTTCCAGCTTCTTTACGGAAAAAACTGTCACCTTCCGGTCGAGGTCGAATACAAAGCAATGTGGGCGACCAAGCTGCTGAATTTGGATATAAAGACTGCCCAAGAAAAGAGAATAATGGATCTCCATGAACTGGATGAGATCCGGCTGGAGGCTTATGATAACTCGAAGATCTACAAGGAAAGAACCAAAGATTTTCATGACAGGAAAATCTGACAAAAGGATTTAAAAGCTGGAGACAAAGTCCTTTTGTTCAACTCAAAGCTTCGGCTATTTCCTGGCAAGCTCAAGTCAAGATGGTCAGGACCCTTCGAAATTAAGGAAGTTCTGCCCTATGGAGCGGTCACTCTGCTTGATAAAAATACGAAGGAATTTACTGTGAATGGGCAGAGAGTGAAGAGGTACATGGCAAATGAGGACACAGAGGAGGAATCATCTCTGCATCTCGACAATCTCGCCCCAGTATGAGACGAATTGAAAGTCAAGCTTAGAGACTATAAACAAGCTCACTTGGGAGGAAATCCCAAAGGCAGGTCTGTAAATATTATTTACATGTTTTTATTGTTTTCTCTCTTCAGTCCTTTCGTCCTACCCGATGAGCTACGCGATCCCACCCTCGATCAACACCTCGGATGCTGGTCCGAGTAAGTCGTCTGTGCGCATTTCTGAGCTCTCTGACGAGCAAACACCAGCACCTGCTAAAGCCGGCGATGACCCTGGCTACACGTTGGCGAGTATGGAGGCTGCTGCAACCCCCTTCTTCTCCAACCCATATGGTACCAATTTCATCCAACACTTGTATATACCATTGCATTTAGTTTAATTCATTTTGTGTGATTCTTGGATTCTTTTCCAACTTTTACTTACACAGGGACTGTGTAATTTAAGTTTGGGGGAGGGTCCTAGAATGTATTTAACATTGTGTTTTATTTTTTTATTTTTATTATTTCAAATTTTTGCATGCTAGTTTTATTCATTTGAGTCTGCATATATATGCATTAAAAACCCCAAAAAAATTTGAAAAATTTTCATTCAAAAAAAAAAAAAAGAAAAAAGAGTGTTCATGTAGTTTCATTTACATATTAAGATTAAGTGTAGTTTGTTTCATATAGGATTGTTGCATATGCATCGTAGGGGACAATGATTAAAACCACCTTGTTTAAAATCAAACCTTAGGATTGAAGCTATAGCCCTTAGTCACAGTTCATTGTTGCTAGATCAATCTTTGGAAAAAAATGAAAAATCTTTGCTTAGACCCTTTGTGTCGATTGAATGCTTCCTCTACTTGCTTGAACATTAGAACATCTCTATATTATTGGATTTAATTTGAACTTTAATTGTCTTGCTTATGGAACTTGAATACTTTCTCATGATAACTCTAAACTCGGGTTAGCACTCCACGTTTTACCAATCTTTTCGTTTAACCCGATTCATTTGTCCTACCCATGAACCCAAACATTTCTTTCAAACCTTGTTGTGAATTGTTGAGTGAGGCCTCTTTCATTGTGCTATAGGTTGTGAAACCTTGAGAGTATTGAGAACGACAAAGAACTGCCTCTTGATTTAGCTAAGTTAGATTTGAACTAGCTAATAGATTCGGTTTTGAAAGATAGGTGGTTAGAATGTTTATTTGGGGTTGGGTTGTGGAATAAAAAAAAAGAGAAGAAAAAGTTCATAAGGTTAGAATCAATTAGCTCTAAGTCTTTAAGTAAAAAACAAAAAAAAAAAAAAGAAGAAGAAAAATTCTTGCTGTAGTCTCCTAGAAAGAAAGAAAAGGATATATATATTTATATTAGGAGTTTAGCAAAGAAAAAGAAAAAAAAAAAAAAAAATGAAAGAGCTAGAAATTCAAAGTCTAAATGTCTAAACCTCAGGGAGTAAAAAAAGAGAGTTAAAAATCAAGGATGTGAGTAGTTTAATTCTAGGGGGTTTAAATTAAAAAAAAAAAGTGAATGAGAAAAGGGTAGATCATCAAGAGTTAAGCTTTGTATGCCCAAATTGTTCTCAGTCTTAGATAGTTTTCACAACTATCTAGCATTCCATCTTTTGAGAGAAAACCACCCAAAGAATTTGTTTGAAACCACCTTACTAAAAACCCTTACCCTTGAAACCGATTGAGCTTGATTCACCTTCCATTTGCAAGAATTCGCCAAACACTTAATTGAATGTGAAAGAGATGTTCTTTATCTTTAGTTGGAGGTTGGGCTAGATCGATGCATGGTAATAAGCATAGAAAAATATTTGTAAGTATGTTGATTGATCTTAGCACCATTAAACTAACTTTAAGGACTATAGCTTGAATCCTTCGCTTAGCATTTTTAAGGTTATGAGTCCCCACTTTCAAACCATATCCTCTTACTTCCTTGCTAGAGGACTAGCAAGATTTAAGTTTGTGGGTCCGATAACTCTCTAATTTATATGTTTTTAGCATCCTTTTTTGTCCATATTTTGCATTGTTCATACCTCTAAATTAGCATTTTTAGGCCATTAACTGTAGGAATTCACTTTTAGAGCATTAAGGGTGTTGCATTTCTGCATTTGCATATTTTGGATGAAAATAGGTGCTAAAAAGCAAAAAATGGGGGAAAACAAGGACAACTCAAGCATGTACCCGAAGGAGCCATCGAGCTACAAGAACAAGTCCGAACCCCAACGCGATCAAAGAGGATCCCAGAGCGTGAAGAGCAACCCAAAGATCCACCCGAGGAGTAACCCGACTTCACCCTCGTGTACCCCATCGAGTAGACCATCGGGCAGGTCTGGGAAGCTAGGTCAAACGGTTTCCATATATAAACCCCCTCTTTCCCTAGCTCGCAAACGAGCACACCGCAGACCCTCAAACCAGAGAGCGAGAGCTTCTGTGAGAGAACTGAGCGACCCAACATTTTTCTTCTTGTTTTGCATTTTTATTGTGTTGTTTTCTTAGATTTCTATCTTATACTCTTTCTACTCTACTTTGTCTTTTAATACAATGTCATTTTAATTCATTTTGATTGCTTTGTTATTTGTTTCTATGTCCGAGTAGTGTAGTAAAGTTTCTAAGGATGGGATAGATGATTTTGTGTTTTTGATCGGTTAGGATGCCTTAGTTGATTGTAAATGATTGATAGATTTCCTTCTAGGTTGGTGTTCTTAATGCTGTCGACAGACCGAAAGGTTGAGATTAGATCTAGGGCGTTTACAAATGCTACAGGCCAAAGGAGTAGATAAAATGCTTGATTTAGCCAATGCTAGAGGTTTACTTGACTCTGAGTAAGAAATTAGATGAGTTCGAGTCTACTGACAATAATGAATCGTTCTTAATGCCTTCTTGTTCATATTGCTAGTGCGATAGTGTGGTAATGTGTTCAAGGTTGATTGTTGCTAGTGCGAAAGTGTGGTGACAAGGTCTTAGAGGTTCATTGTCTAGGAAATAATTGTTTGAGGCATGTAAGGCATCCGTAATGGTCTAGGATACTTAGTATTCGATTACCCCCATCCTTAGGAACTTTCGTATTTCCATTATTTGCATTTTCTTCACTTACTCGACTACCTACCCGATCAGGTACACGATAACCTGCATCGAGTAATACCTCGAGCTGTTCATATCTCACTTGCATACTCGATCACCCCACTCGATCCTGTACTCGATTGCTTGCATCGAGTTCTTAGGTCGTGTGTTTCTTTGTTTATATTCTTTTTTTTTGTTTATTTTAGGATTGTTAGAACAAAAACCTTATCTGCTTGGCTTAACTTGTATTGTACTTATCATATCCTTCCTGCTAGCAATAGACAACCATTTGGATTGATAACCCTTTGTACTACAATTGCATAGGGAATTGATACCCTGGGTATAAACCTGTCTATCAACCTCCCGTCCGTGACATTGCGGTACTTCGATCGTTCGGCTGGTACGTGGCCATTCCGTTCCAATGATCCTTCTACGTCCCCTTGACCCTTTTTCCGCGGCCATCTTCTTCTTAGACCATATTTTGGACTTCCACCATCATCCTCGACCATCCTTTGTCCAATTCAACGGATGTCCTAACGGTTCATGTCCGTTCGTTGGTCTTGGGCCATCCTGAGACTTGGTAACCTCTTTTGCAAGTCACTCGTTCGTTCTTTGAGATTTTCCTTCCTCTGTCTTTCCGAGGTATCTCCATGTCCCTCGGACATGTCTTCTCCGTCTGGGTCCGTACTTCTTGATATGGGTCATTACACCGTTCACCTTGATTACATTTCAAAAGCAGTCTAACTCCCAATTGTAGTCATCAATTAGACCAAATAAATACCCATATCCACAAAAAAAAACTCCTAGGGATACCTAATGTCATTACTAAGATTCATATTGATGTAAGATTCAGTGTTCCCATTTACATCCACAAAAACAAGACACACCCACGCCATTACTACCCTCTCCAAATCCAGTTAGCTCCACACCAAACAGTCCCCAAAATTAGTGTTCGCCGACACTACCATCAAACAAACCATCAAACAACCGTCATCATTATGGCAACGGGTTCAAACACCTTGTGGTGTACAGAAATGGATGTCTTATACGTGGACACTAATACGTGGATGGCTTAGTAGTGAAAGAAAATGTTTCATATGTATGCATAATATCCACATTATCAAATATGAATGAATGACCATTATGTGGTCACTAATACATGGACACTAATATGCAACACTGTCGGTCAACATATCGACAATCTATTTTTTCTACATATGCATAATATCCACATGGTCATATATGAATGGATGACCAGAACATGGATACTAATATGAGGAAGGCTTAATATTTATCAGCAACGCTGTCGACCAACATATCGACATCTAAAGTATCCATTTTCGTATGGTCACTCTTTCGTGGACAAATAGCTCAAGGTTTTTAACACATCTACCCACAAAATAGTTACCATACAAATATTGATATCTTCCCTGTCCACATGTTAATGTCCACGAGGCTTAGTTCAATGGTTACAATCAACATCTTCCTAAATACTACTAAGCCTTGAAGTAACCACAACAACCCAAACACGTGGTTACTTCATGGCAGAAACTAATATGGTTCAAATACAGAAAAATAGTTATTTAAGTTTATTGTCCAAAATACCAAAACATAATCAGAATCCATTAACCTCGATTACTTTCCAAAAGCGATCTAACTCCCAATAGTAGTCATCTATTAGACCAAATAAATACTCATATCCACAAAAACAAACTCCAATGGATACCTAATCTCATTACTAAGATTCATATTGATGTACGATTCAGTGTTCCCATTTACATCCACAAAAACAAGCAAATCAGGACACACCCACGTCATTACTACCCGCTCCAAATCCAGTTAGCTCCACGCCAAACAGTCCCCAAAATTTGTGTTCGCCGACACTACCATCAAACAACCGTCATCATTATGGCAACGGGTTCGAACAACTTATTCGATTGTGTCTCGTCGCTTTGCATCTCCCACAATGATTCACTTTCGTTTTCTCTACTCCATTTTTCTACAAACAACATACCATCGCACAAAAAAAATGGTTACGATATATCTTCTAACTAAAACATATAAACCAAAAAAACATATCGACTAACTTGGTACACTTACACGAAACTCTTCAACATAAGGAATCCTACTCTCTTTTGGATGGCCAGCTGGTCGTCGTGCCTTAGGAGGGTTTAAAACATGGTTCTTGATTTCAATCAGAATTTCACAATCACTCTTCTCAGGATTAATTACCCCTTCATAAGTCCCTCTCCATGTTTCTGTCTTGTAACAGTCACCCACCAAGGTACCATATGGGATGCCTTGCGTATCCGCTGCTAACAATGCATGCCCGCAGGGTATTTTCAATCTATCGTACTGCTTACAAGAACACTACTTCATATCAAGCAACACATGGTGTTTTTCATTAAGTAAACCGACTACTTCATAACTCCAACTATAGATACTGCCAACCTCCGGCGTAGTCAACCCTCTATGCTTCCTAGCTTTTTTCCGCCTAGCACTAAAACCACCAAGTTAACATCGCACGAATGTACTTGAGTAGTTCAACAATATGACAGGATCTCCCCTTTCCTAACACATTGTTCAGAGACTCTGCAATGTTGGATGTCATCAAATTGTAGCGGTTCCCTTGAAAATAAGCCTACTCCAATTAGCTTCTCCAATTTTATCCAAATACACGGCACAGTTGGCGTTTTTGGCTTTGATTTTTCTACAAATCTCTTGGTAACCAGTTACCGTATAGGCAAATGCTGCATTCGTCACAAGTTTTGCAAGTCCTTTATTATGAAACTTCGCATTAACATTCCTTTCTAGATGTACTATGCAAGTCCTTTACTATCCGCAATTATTCGTTCTAACTTCTCAAAAATCCACGTCCAAGCGTCATCGTTCTCACTGTCCAACAGCAAATGCAAGAGGAAAAACCTGGAAATTAGCATCTTGTCCACTTGTTGTCAAAAGGACAGCATTATACTTCCCATTCAGATGAGTCCCATCCACAACAATCACACATCTAAGCTTCTTAAACCCTTCAATGGATGCCCCGAAAGCCAAAAACATATACAGAAACCTTTCTCTACCATCTTCCACGACTTCAGTTTTAGTATCGGTTACAGTACATGAATTAGCTTCTATTAATACATGCATAAAACAAGGAAGATCTTCGTAAGACTCATCATTCGAACCAAATATGCCCTCCAAAGCCTTCCCTTTCACCCTCCAACATTTGCTGTACGATGCATCCACCCTCCATTCCTCTAATACCATCTGCTGGAGATCCAAAGGAGCCGGACCTTTTGTAGGATCACTGTACTTCGCTTTGTTCACAGCTGCAATCACCCTAGATGTCGCTTTCTTCAAGTACTTGTTCGCCGTCTCTATTGGGCATGTGTGTTCTAGATTTGCTTTTCTAATCACATAGTAGCCTGACTCCTTCATTTCACAAGCAAGTACCCTCCATTCACACCTCTCCCCTGAACAACTTACTACAAATGACTCTTTCTTGGTCGTCGTCTGAGTAAAGTGGAACATGCTCTTGATGGCAAATATCGCTAAAGCAATCTGGCAATCCTCCTTGTTTGCAAAAACCATAACCTTATATATACCTTTTACTACACAGAAACTAGGATCTTCACCCTGCATTAAAAATCAAAGCTTAGTATCACAGCTATCCACGAACCACATCCACAATTGAATTTTATCTACCCTATTCACACAATACCAAACCTACCTGCGCAGCCATGTCTCGTTTACGGGGACAGAAACCCTACCTTCCAATATTGTTTCTTAACTCCACAAAAAAATCTTCCTATCTACTAACAGAGTTTAAAACCCCTTATCTAACGGTGGAGAATAAACCAACATAAAGTATAGGTAACTTTTAACTTACCTCTTACCTTCTCTTCTTCTGAGGACAAAATTGTCAAATAAACATGGACACATAAGCACCAAACTTAAGAAAGTATAGAGAGTTGGGAAAGTGGATGTTTGTGAAAGAACATAACTCCAAAGTGGGTGCGAGTGCTAAAAACCCAAAATACAATATGCTAAGTAGATCCAAACTTTACAGCTACTTCAACGCCTTCTAAATCAGTTCCACCAGAAAATATATGTTTTGTGAAAATTTCTTTAATATCTAATATAATAAAGGGTTTTGTGCGAGAAAACCCTTCAAGAAAATTTTTTTTTGCAAGAAAATCCTCCACTTCAGATAAATGCAAGTCAATACTCAATCTCAAAAGTCACCCGCAATATAACCCTTTTTCTTTTTAAAAAGCTCTTCTCTCGTCTCCTCCATCTCCGCCATGACTTTCTCTCTCTCCACCCTCACACTCCTTGTCCGTCGCTCACTCCGCCTCTGTCTCCCTCTCTCTTTCCTCCTCCTGCCGTTTCTGCTTCCGTGATGTTGTCTCCTTCGTCTGTTTCCGTTCCAACGGCGCACCTTTTCGCCGCCTGCGATCTCTCCGGCACTGCCCAGGTCTTTGACATCAAGGAACCACCACTCCCAATTTCTGCCTCTTCTCCTCAGTCATTTCTCTCCTCTTCTCCTTTACCCACCCAACGATTGTAGGTTTTTTTTAGTGTGAATTGAGATTATGTTTCAGTTTTATTTTAATTTTGAGATTATGTTTCAGTTTCTTTTTTGCAATGTTAGTCTGTTAGTGGGTTAGTTAAGAAGAAACAAATTTCAGATTTGACTTTGATTATATTTGATTTTAATAGGAGTTTTGGTTCTGTTTCATGATTAGAGGTTTCAGATTTGAGCCTTTAACATGTGTTTTCTCTACTTACCAAAACATATTCGCTCACAAATAACAAATCTGATTACCAATGTTTCAAATTTGAGTTTTAGTCTTAGATTTCATTTGAATTCGAGTTCTCTTTGGTTTTAATGAATCTCTCTCGATGCTCCTGCAACTAATATCATCGTGAAGAGCACGCGCTTCTCCCTTCTCTCTCCTCTTCTTCTTCTCGACAGAACAACTCAGATCTGCTCTCGTCGCCTCTCCTGTGTGTTTCCGGCGCCGGAGAAGTCTCCCTGATGTTTATTTCTGATAGGTTTTAGATCGATCTGAACCCAAACTCTACTGAATACTTCTTTATTGAATTAGAAAGACTCAATTGACTACAGAGATTGTAATCAACGGAATCGGAAAACGGAAAAGTGTTTGTAACTCTAGCCTCACCGGAATTACAGAGATCGCATCAACCTCTCAAGCACATCGCTTGTTATAAGAATCCACAAAATGAGACATAAGAAAAAATCCCCAAAAGACTTCAACGTTCTTCTTATTCAAATTCCTAACCGCAAAGCTTCCTTCCTTTAAAGAGTCTTTGCTTTATTCTTTGACTTCTTCTTCTGCGACTTAAGCCACGTCACCATTGACTTGTTGACCAGTCATCTTCTTCTTCCTATAATACGTACGATGAATCGTATCAATACTGTCGTCCTCGAGAACGAGCTTGTCCTCAAGCTTGAAATTGGGAAACTGCTGAACAAAATCCTTCGAGGGAAGCCAAGAATTACACTCCTGTCCATGATCCTTCCACTGAATCGGGAACTCACGCACCCCTGTCTTCGAGAAACGCACTTCAAGAATTTTCTCCGGAAACCACAACTCTTCCTCAACCATCTCAGGTGGTTCAGAGGTCTCCACGGTGTAATCCTTACCCACTACAGCATTTAACTGAGAAACATGAAAAACATCATGAATGCGTGAAGTAGCAGGAAGCTTCAAACGATAAGCCACCGCTCCAATACGCTCAACAACCTCAAAAGGACCAAAGAACTTGGCTGCCAGCTTATGGCAATTCCTACGCACCACAGTCATCTGGCGATAAGGTTGAAGCTTCAGATACACCCAGTCACCAACTCCGAACTCCACTTCTCGGCGCTTTTTATCAGCATTCCGCTTCATTATATCCTGAGCCCTCTGCAAATTAGCATGTATGCGAGTTAACATCAAATCACGCTCCTTCAATTGCACCTCCAAATCCCAGTTAGACGTTGAACCAGCTTCAAACTTGAGAAGATGAGGAGGATCTCGCCCATACATCAGTTTAAATGGAGACGTCTTAAGTGCAGAATGATAAGATGTATTATAGGAGAACTCAGCCCAAACCAAAAAACGAAACCAGGTGCGAGGGTGACTCGATGCAAAACACCTGAGATATGTCTCTAAGCATCTGTTAAGAACCTCGGTTTGGCCATCTGTTTGAGGGTGGTATGCCGTGCTATACTTCAACTTAGTCCCGGACAGTCTAAATAGATCCTTCCAAACACGGTCTCTATCCGAAACAATGGTCTTTGGAAACCCGTGTAATCTCACAATCTCCGCAATGAACTTGTTAGCCACATCGATAGCCTTAAAAGGATGTTTCAGACCCAAGAAGTGAGCCGCCTTACTCAACCTGTCTACCACAACCAATATAACGTTAACCCCACCAGACAGTGGTAAACCCTCAATGAAATCCAAAGAAAGATCCTCCCAAATCGCTGTGGGAATTGGTAAAGGTTGGAGCAACCCTGCCGGAGACAGAGTCGAGTACTTATGCGTTTGACAAACCGAGCAAGCTGCTACATAACGTTGAACATCTTTTTGTATGCCTTCCCAATGAAAACACGATTGTACCCTCTTCAATGTCTTCAAAACACCCGCGTGTCCACCCAACTGACTATCATGGAATTCATGAAGAATCAAGGGAATAAAAACAGAGGACTTAGGACCACAAGCCTGTTTTTAAACCACAATCTGTCTTCTATCACCCGAAAATGAGATCCATGAAAACTCCCTGATTTAATCTGAGCAATGGTAGATTGAATATTAACATCACCATCAATTTCTTTAAACAAATCTTGCAACTGAATCACCGCCGGAACCGTAAGTGCTAAGAGTGTTGCAGAAATCGGGTGAGGAATTCTGGATAACCCATCAGCCGCCTTATTTTCAATGCCCGGCTTATAAACAATCTCCATATCAAAACCTAACAAACGAGTTAACCACCTCTGATACTCCATATTCACTTCTTTCTGCTCCAACAAAAACTTCAAACTCCGCTGGTCAGTATGAACTTCAAACTTACGACCCAACAAATAATGCTTCCATTTCAACACTGCCATAACAATGGCCATCAATTCCCTCTCATACGCAGGTTTGAGCTGCTCCCTAGGAGTGAGACCGTGACTAAAGTAAGCCAATGGCCTCTTATCTTGGAGCAACACTGCCCCTACTCCAGTACCTGACGCATCCGTCTCAATGATGAACACCTTCTCAAAATTAGGTAAACCTAACACCGGAATAGAAGCCATCGCCTGTTTGAGACACTCAAAAGCCTGTTGAGCAACAGCAGACCAAACAAACTGATCCTTTTTAAGTAAATCCGTCAAAGGCTTAGCAATAGTACCGTAGCCTTGAACAAATTTCCGGTAATAACCGGTCAGACCTAAGAAACCTCGCAACTGTTTAATGTTCACCGGAGTAGGCCATTGACGCATCGCCTCCGTTTTAGCAACATCAGTAGCCACCCCGTCTTCAGAAATAATATGACCTAAATATTCCACCTGTGGCACTCCAAACAGACACTTTTTGTGATTAGCAAACAACTTATGATCACACAACAACTGCAAAACCATCCCCAAATGATCCACATGCTCCTGAATGCTACCACTATAGACCAAAATATCATCGAAAAACACCACCACAAATTTTCTCAAAAATGGCCGAAAAACCTTATTCATCAAGGACTGAAATGTGGCCGGAGCATTGGTTAAGCCAAAGGGCATGACCAAAAATTCATAATGGCCCTCAAGAGTTCTAAATGCTGTTTTCTTGATATCCTCCTCCTTCATACGAATCTGATGATAACCAGAACGTAGATCAATTTTTGAAAACACCACCGAACCATGAAGTTCATCAAGGAGTTGATCAATGACTGGAATGGGAAACTTGTCCGGAATTGTAGCTCTGTTCAAAGCCCTGTAATCCACACAAAACCTCCAAGTTGCATCCTTCTTCTTGACCAATAGAACAGGACTAGAAAAAGGACTGGTACTAGGACGAATGATTCCCGCAGTCAACATATCTTCCACCATCTTCTCCATAACTTCTTTCGTTGAATGGGGATAGCGATACGGCCTAACAGTAATCGATTGCACTCCAGGCTTTAGAGAGATAGAGTGCTCTTGTCCTCTCAACGGGGGCAACCCTGTAGGCACCGCAAAGACAAAAGAAAATCTGTCCAAGACCTCAGACAACACCGGATCCAACTTTCTATCCGCCACCACCACATCAGTATTCGCCAACACTACTGGTGAACCACAAGTTAGAGTAGAACGCATAGGAGAATCCATTGTTTTAAGAGACAACTGAGGGTAGTGCAAGGAAGGATCACCTACCAAGGTCACTCGTTTACCCTGATAAATGAACTGCCACTCTTGACGTTTCCAATCAATCTCACACGTTCCCAAAGTTTCTAACCATTGAACCCCCAATATAACGTCGACACCTCCCAACTCCAACGTGATGAAATCATTCGTAAATTCCACATCCGCTAACGAGAAAGTGACCTCCCTGCAAACACCAGATCCGTGAACAGACACACCATTACCCAACAACACTTCCAGGCTGCTATCATCACAAGCCTTTAACTTCAAACGAGATGCTAAGGTTGGAGTAATGAAATTATGTGAAGCTCCGGAGTCTAACAATACCACCACTCTCGATTTCCCAATCAAACCAATCAATTTAGTGGTTCTAGGGGAATGTTTTCCCAAAAAAGAATTTAGTGATAGGCAGCGCATAACCGGATGTTGCTCCACTGCCAACTCAGCTGGTATAAACAACTCTTCATCAACCACCTCTAACTCCAATCCATCCACCACAGTAAGAATCTGCAACTCCTTCAGAGGGCAGACATGACCCCGAAAATATTTTCCCTTACACTTGAAACATATTCCCTTACTACGCATCGCATCCAACTCCTCTGCAGTGTGCCTTTGTCGTGGTTGGAACTCTTTCTTTGGAGGTGGAGCAGTAAGCAACCCCTGACCACTACCATTTTGTACCCCAGGACCATTGCCACTTTGCAACAAGATAGGCTTAGACGTAGAAACATAGTTACTAGAACGAGTATGATGTGACTGACTTGTAGGAAGCACCTTACCAGAGCGTTCCCCCACAAGTTGACAAAAAGAACTAGATTCCATACGAAGCACCGCCGCTTTCTGATAGTCCAAACCGACAGGCTCCTTCATCTTAAGAACTTCCTTCATTTCCTGTTTCAATCCATTGTAGAAAATTTTCTCCAAGTGTGAATCATCTAACCCCAGGACTTGAGCAGACAAATCCTCAAACTCCGTCACATACGCTGCAACGGTACCCGTTTGTTTGATAGCAAACAACCTGTTTCCTGGATCATCTTCAATAGACTCACCAAAACGTAGGAACAAACGTTGGCGAAACTCTCCCCAAGAACGAAAGTCACGGCGAGTAAGCTCACAATTGAACCATTTCAACACATCACCTTCGAGACTAAGAGCAACCAGTTCTAGCTTATCCTCATCCGTGTAACGACCAATACGAAAAAAACGTTCAACCTTAGAGATCCAATCAAATGCATGAGATCCATCAAATACAGGCATCTCAATCTTCCTCAACAAACTAGAACGATTATCCAAAGGTAGATTCCCAGTATCACCACTGCGAGAACGGAGAACAGAGGAACACGATACCTGAGGAGACTGATGAGATGATTCCGGTTGTTCAGGACGCTTCCCAAGATGATTCTCCAGCTTCGATAATGTCTTTAACACCTCTTGCATCGTCGAATCAAGAGAAGTCAGCTTATCGTCATGTTCAACTTTCGATTGGACCAATCTCTTGTAACCACCGCACAGAAACTTCAATTTAATCTCTAATGGATCTTCCTGATAACTCGCGCCGTCGCAATCCTCCGAGTAATCCAAATCCGCCATCGTAATCGCAATCGAACCAGTTTCACCGCACCAATGATAGGTTTTAGATCGATCTGAACCCAAACTCTACTGAATACTTCTTTATTGAATTAGAAAGACTCAATTGACTACATAGATTGTAATCAACGGAATCGGAAAACGGAAAAGTGTTTGTAACTCTAGCCTCACCGGAATTACAGAGATCACATCAACCTCTCAAGCACATCGCTTGTTATAAGAATCCACAAAATGAGACATAAGAAAAAATCCCCAAAAGACTTCAACGTTCTTCTTATTCAAATTCCTAACCGCAAAGCTTCCTTCCCTTAAAGAGTCTTTGCTTTATTCTTTGACTTCTTCTTCTGCGACTTAAGCCACGTCACCATTGACTTGTTGACCAGTCGTCTTCTTCTTCCTATAATACGTACGATGAATCGTATCAATTTCGTTTTCGTAGTGATGTCTGTTTGCTCCGGTGGTGGCTTGGATCTCTTCTTCTCTAAAGCCTCGGGTTGGTGGCGAGCCGTCGTGTGGAGAGAGAATACTCGCCAATGGTTTGGGTCGCTTGAGGACGGTGGCTCATGTGTTCGGCGGCGTTATGGTGCCTTTGGAGGATCGACTTTCTCTCCTGCGGTGGGTTCGGATATGGTTTCAGATCTTGGTTCATGATGGGTTTGTTTCGGCGTGGGATCAGCTCAGTCTCCTTTGATGGTTGTGCTCATGGTGGGTATGGATTCCAGTGTAGCTACCCGGACTCTTCTTGCCTTTCTCCCTTTTCAGTGTTGGTGTTGTTCCAGTCCTTGGCCTTGCCACGGAGCTTCTGTTTCTTCGTGTCGTTCTCGGTCTCTCCTTCAACGGTTTTCTCCTGCTTCTGGTCCTAGAGAGTGAAGGACTTTGGATCTGTGGCACAAGTTGAGGCTTCCTTGGCGTCAATTTGCCTTGCATTTGTTGCTTTTGGTTGTTCGTGTTGCTGTTAGGCTTGCCGTGGTTGCGTTCTCGGTTCTCCGGTTAACGGCGAGTCTCCTCTGCTTTGTGGGAAGACGTTGGTGACAGTGGCGTCTTCCGTAGCTGTTAGCTCGTGGCAACTAGGATGGAATTCCAGCTCTTCGGAGTTGTGGAAATCATGCAAATTTCCAAGTCTGCACCTTGGAATTGGTGTTTTTTCTTCTGTTTTTGCTTTCGGTTTACGTTTCATATTTAACTGTTTTGTTGTTGTCTGTTTATTCTGTACATTTTGGTATTTTTTCTGCTACTTGTATTCATTGTAACTTATGTCACAAATTAAAAAATGGTATAAAACTTAACCTTTTATACAAAAAAAAAAAAAAAAATACTAATATCATCGTCACAAATCATCTGAATCTCACAAAGTTTCAGTTTTAATATTTCCGTGTATAAAGTGTAACATCCCGGTTTTCAATTGGGAATTGGACTGGTTTGTTTTCTTTTCAAGCAGGCCCAAAAAGAGAAGTCAGAAGAACGACAAGGGTTTATGATTGGGGTAAGTGCTCGTGTATGTGTCTACGAACTTACGCCGTCTCCATTTTAGATCAAAGAAAGGAAGCTCGAGCAAAGCACATCTCATCAGATATCAGTATGGAGCCATCGTCGAGTCCACCTTTGTTGCGGTCGTGAGTCTCGTGGAGAAGAAGCGTTGCTAAGACGTTCACTACCGTTGGTCAGTCAACCAACGTGTTTCACCGGATATGTCAGCCACAGTTAACGGAGTAGTCGCAGTCATCGTCTAACCCGTTAAGGGTAAGGAAACCCTAGATTTATTTTGTAACTTGTGGAAGAAGGTTCTTTTGTTGTCGTGACTTATTGTTGTTTTGTTTTGATGTATATTGCTGAGCCATGGGGAAGTAACCACCGTGACCTTAAACTGTCATGTCGAGCCGTAGAGGAGATTCACCGAGAGTAAACGCCATGAAAGGTAAACGGCGGAACTCTTGTCTCGTGTTGTTGTTGTTCTGTTTGTTGATTATTGAACCGGGAGCATAAACCATCTAAACCGGAAATAGTTTGTGTAATTAAGGTCCATTACCGAACTCAATTATGTGGGTACGTGAAAAGTGTGGTGTTTTGCGATCATGTATAATTGGGGATGATTATATTGATTTGGTTTAATTACTAAACCGTGGTTGATGTATTTAATTAAGGAGCACCAAGTCAAACATAGAAATGTCAAACCTGGGCATGCGTTTTGGATTTGGTTTAATGGATAATCATGGATTATTTAATGGACTGTTGTCATTTAAATCATTGCAGACCGAGATTGTTATTGAAGCGGGTTCTATTATTGCTAAGTTGAGGATTCGACCCGTTTGGCTAAGATGAGGACTAGTTGGTGTCTTTTTCATATACTGATATGTTTAGATAGTTACTTAGTTTAAAGCTAAGCCAAGTATATCTATGGATTATACATAAATATAATATATATTTACTAAATAAAATGGAAAAAAAATTAGTAATAGGATTTGAAGATTAAAAGAACTAGATATTTTAAAACAGATATCGTGGTGTGTGATATGCATGTTTGTGTGATAAAATAAACTGTTTGAGTGTGAGGAGAAAATGTGTCAAGAGGCACGAAGAAGCAGGTGAGCCGCAAAGAGTCTTTGTAGTTGTGTGGTGGTCTACGAGCGCGGAATGCGGGTAGATCAGAATTGGCTGACGAGCCAACGTGTTGCTGTGCGTGGAAGAAGTGCGAGAAGCACGAGAAATCCGAATACGCAAGTGAAAATGTGCAGGAAGAAGTGCAAAAGCATGAGGAATCCGGTAATGCACGGCGATGGTTATCGCAAGTGAAAATATGCAGGAAGAAGTGCGAAAGCATGAGGAATTTGGTAATGCACGGTGATGGTTATGGGACGTAGTCTCATTTGTTTGATGTTTGTGTGTTGTTGACACGTGATTGATTGCTTGTCTTAGGTTTAGACTTTGTGATAGTCTAAGCATGTTTGTGTATGAAGACTTCGTGAGCCTTAAGGCTTGCCCTCGCTGAGTAATTATCATTACTCACCCCTCTCTTTTTGCAGGTTGGTTAAGCCAAGTGTTAATTTTGCGTTGTTAGCTGGTGATTTTGCTTTCAAAGAGTGTTTCGGATCGGGCCAGGAAGTCAACCCGTTGACGAGCTTCGGATATCGAGTTCGGGTATTACATAAAGGTTACACAAATTCAACCTAAATTGAAGCAAATTAAAGGAACAAAATGCGTGGATCTCTCATGTTCTACCTCTGATCGGGTTCATTGTTAGTGAGAAATGGAGGATCTCTGCCAAAAGAAAAGATATTAGAAGACGAACAAATATAGTTTTTTCAATTTTTTATTAAAAAATAAATCTCAAATGCTTTGTCATTTTTTTGTCTTCAAAACAACAAGATTTTCAAATTGTCACGTCATCGATACAGAGAACGGTTATATTACGGGTGACTTTTGAGATTGGAGTATTGACTTGCATTTATTTGAAGTGGAGGGTTTTCTTGCAAAAAAAAAATTACTTGAAGGGTTTTTTTTGCACAAAACCCTATAATAAAGTAAGATTTTCTTAAATTCATGTTTTGAGAAGTTGACATATGGTACTCTATCTAATCAACATGTATCTTCTTTTGTTAAACATCATATCTATTATATTTTCATCTAATTTACTGATATATTTTTTATCTTATACTCCCTCCGTTTCAAAATATAAGATGTTTTAGATAATTTTTTTGTTTCATAATATAGGATGTTTTCAAATTTTTATGCAACTTTTAGATTAGTTTAATATTTTATATTATGCAGTATTGTTTCGCTAAACATTTAACGAAAAATGGGTTGGTACACAGTGTCAAGTTTTGACTATTTTTAATATTAAAATATTGATGATATATATAACTTCATCACCCACTTAAAAAAAAAAAATCTTATTTTTACATTAAGTACACCCTAACGTTTGGGTTAAATTGATATTATTAAATTTCTACATTAACTTCAATTGATTTAGCAGTTATTGTAAAATAATCCATTATTTCCATAACTATCTTAATTTTTCCCTTCAAATTCTAAAGAGAATTTTTTAAAATTAACCTTTTTGATATACCCTTTATCAAAAATACTCCCTTTTTTGGCCATTTTTATTTTTGCTCTCCTTTAATTTTTAATGACCATTTTATCCTTAGATGAAAAATATTTTATTCAATTAAAAACTAAAATTTTCCCGCCATAAAAATTTCCGATATTTTCCGCCTAAAATTTTCACGCCAAAAAAAATTTACAAGGTTTTATAAGGTAGAAACCTTGTAAAAACCTAATAAACACCTTGTAAACGCTTTTATAAAAGTTTTAAAAGAGTTTTAAAAGAGTTTTAAAAGGTTTTTAAAAGATTTTTTAAACACCTTGTAAACGCTTTTACAAAAGTTCTAAAAGAGTTTTAAAAGGTTTTAAAAGAGTTTTGAAAGGTTTTAAAAGAGTTTTAAAAGGTTTTAAAAGGTTTTTAAAAGGTTTTTTAAACACCTTGTAAACGCTTTTACAAAGTTTTTATATGGTTTTTAAAATGTTTTCAAAATATTTTTAAAAAAGTTTTTACACACCTTGTAAACGCTTTTGCAAGGTTTTTAAACACCTTGTAAACGCTTTTAAAAGGTTTTTATAAGGTTTTGAAAACACCTTTTAAACATTTTTATATGGTTTTTAAAAGGGTTTACAATGTTTTTATAAGGTATAAATTTTAACTTTTTTTTGGTGGGAAAATATTTCGATTTTGACGGGAAATTTTTTTTTTGGCAGGGGAGGTTTTAATGGAGAGGTTTTTTTTGGCAGGAGATGTTTTTTTTTTGGTATACACAATCATTCCCTGGATTTTGATTGAATACACCCCCTAAGTATTTTTCTTATTCTCAGCTCCACGTAAAATGCCTTTCCTTCACCAAAACTGGGAAGAAAGAATGGTGGTAACGTCTACCCTACACCAAATTCTATAAAATAAGAGCGCTGGCAAAGCTTGCTCTATTAATGCATTTTATATATGTAGTCTATTATACAAGATTCTATTTTGTTAGAATGAATGCGTCAATGTCTCCTCTTCTTAACCTCAGTCTCTCTTCCTCCCATCTCTCTTCCTCCACCGTATGCTAGCATATCGATATGGTACATTTGTTGCAGTCTCAACAAATCCTTAAGTCTAGAAACTCGGTGGACTGATTGTTTTTTTTTTGTTTAGTTGTATTGATGTTTCAAAAAATAAAATAATGAGAAATAAAAATAAGAAGTATCTTCTAACAAAAAAAATGATATTAAAAATAAATTTAAGATAGGATAAGACACCGATAGACCAAATTTTAATTGACAATACTATACAATTTATCTATTAATTAGTTTCACTATTAACTATTAAGAATAAATTAAACAAATAAGTGGCCATGTTAAGAGTTAGTGTTGTATATATAGGGAAAGAACAAATATATGGATCCATGCGAGGCCAAGATCATACATAATAGGTTGAAAAACTATATCATGAAAAATATTTTTACTAATTGTTTAAGCTCTGAGTCCTTTCACTCCTTTGCTGCGTCCTTGTTTCCTTTGGTTCTTGTCTTCTGTTTGCTCCCGGAGTTCCCTCCAGATCTTGGATCTCAAATCCGACCTTGCTTCAACTTCTTTCGCCCTTCCCCCTACCTCCGCATCCGGTGAACCTTCTCGATAAGCTGGCTCCTATGTGGTCCCAGGCGCGAGATGCTTTCTCCGAGACCCCTGAACGCCCCAATTGCCTTGGTCCTCGCCGGTTTTACCACCTCTTATCACTGTCAAACCTAACAACTCTCCGCTCCTCGGAAGCTTTTCCCCTCACCAAGTGCTTTACTTGGCTGCAGCTGGACGGGAGCTCTGTTTTGACACCAGAGCGAATGAAGATCTTGACGGTGAAACCTATTCCCTCAGCGTTCACTACTAGCACACCATTGAATCCGATATGGCCCAGGTTTGATTTTCACTCTTTACCCATTTACCTGACAACTAGGCCATCTCCTCCTTGGATACACTCGCGTACTTGCCCTGAATCCCTACCGAACTCTACTTGGCCTTTGCTTTCTGAGTGTATGAATTCGCTGAACCTCTTTCGACATTGTATGACTAGGCCTAGAATTTTTCTACCTAGATCTGTTGCTGCGAACCTCCAGTCAAGTCCATCTTCTTTAGTACCGATTGTTTATGTTTGGTCAAGCCGAGTTTGCCTCGGGAACAGAACATTGGTGGCTTTAGATCTGCTGGATAGTCTTGCTTGTCGAGTTCAGCCTATTATCTCTGTCTGGATGCTTGCTTTGGATAAACACATTTATAATTTTGATCCGACAGATTGCTTGACCCCCTCTCTTACACCTTTTAACCCCCTTTATCCCCTATTGCCACTAGATCGAAAGCTTGGTTTTAATGACTTTTTCCAGGTTCAAACTGATTACAAGCTTTGTGTGGAATTCATTTACCTCCATTGTCATGTGAGAGATGACCCACCTGCTTTGTTACGCTTTGACTCCTTTTCCCGGCGTTCCCTGGTTATGACTTCATCTAAACTCATGTGGTTTGGTCCTAAAAGCTTAGAAAACTTTGTTTCCATGCTTTGTAACCTTCCCATGCTGGCCAAAAACCCCTCAAACGTTTCCCGTGTGGAACACCCTTTTACAAGATTCGATGCGTCATCCGCTAGAGCCACTTTTGACCACCCGCTGGTCGAGGACTTCGTGAAGCCTGTCTTCGAGTACGAATCCACCTTGGTCCCAATAGACTTCTCAAATATTGTAAAACTTGTCCAGTTTGAAAATCCTTTTGTTAAGCTCATGGAGCCCCTATCTGTACCTTTCTATTTTTATCTTGAATCATGTTGTAAGAACTCACCTCTTCGTGAGGCAAAAGTTTGAATGATAAGTTTCTTGTTTGCCAAAAAAAAAAAAAAAAAAAAAAATAATAATAATAATAATAATAATAATAATAATAATAATAATAATAATAATTAGTTTCACTATTAACTATTAAGAATAATTTAAACAAATAAGTGACCATGTTAAGAGTTAGTGTTGTATATATAGGGAAAGAACAAATATATGGATCCATGCGAAGCCAAGATCATACATAATAGGTTGAAAAACTATATCATGAAAAAGATTTTTACTAATTGTTTAAGCTCTCGGTAAACCTATTCATGTAAACATACAAAAACCAAGAAATAGAAAAATAAAAATAAAATAACTAAAACATTACCATAAAATATCATACACTTTTTTAAAAAACTATTATAATAAACCAAGAAACAAAATTAAATATAATAAAAAATGGTCCCTCCTACTAACCAATCAAAAAGAGATCTCTCATCATATTAGATAGAACGATATAGAATATAGAGATTTGTTAAAAGTGTCATTTTAGAGATATCCCTTTTCAAAAATAGCTTTTTTTGAACATTTTTATTTTAGCATTTTTACACAATTACAATATGTTAAATTAATTTTTAAAATTTTTTTTAGGTTTGGGTTCTCTATTTTACATTTAGGGTATAGTTTTTAAGGGATATGATTTAGTATTTGAAGTTTAAGGTTTAGAATTTAGTCATTTTATATATTAAAAAGGGTATTTTTAAAAATGAATATCATTAAAGGGTATTTTTGAAAAATGACATAAAGAAAGGGATATTTTTGAAAACCCCCCCCCCCCAACAATATATATGTCTAGTAGTTAGTTTTTTGTAATTGTATTTAATAGTTTGATATAAAAGTAACAACCCGCGCATTGTGCAGATAAATCCATTCAAATAAAATTATTGAGTAATTTATTGTTTGGGATCTAATATTCGTTTGTGTAAAACAAAATATGTAATTAATTATTTTATTCAGATTTGCTTTTATTTTGTCTAATTTTTGAGTAATTTATTGTTTGGAATCTAATATTCGTTTCTGTAAAACAAACTATGTAATTAATTATTTTATTCAGATTTGCTTTTATTTTGACATAAATAAAGGGATATTTTTGAAAATCCCCCAACAATATATATGTCTAGTAGTTAGTTTTTTGTAATTGTATTTAATAGTTTGATATAAAAGTAACAACCCGCACATTGTGCAGATATAAGTAATTATTAATTTTAAAAAGGAAATTAAGTTTTACTTTTAAATTTATTAAAAATTATTTGTAATAAAATATGAGTAATTGTTAATTTTAAAGAATAAATTAGTTTATGTAATGAATTTTGATTTAAATCTGTAGTGGCATAGATGTAATTAATACTAAATAATGAACGTTATTCACTAAAATATATTTCGAGTTTTCTAACGACGACACATCAACATATTATAGGGAATAATATATAAATTTAAGTAACTTCTAGATTTATTGAAAACACAATTAAAGAATCAAAAACTTTTGCATGCAAAAACAAAAAAAAAAACAAAAAAAATCCGCCCAACGGGCAGACATCTACCTAGTAATTTATGCAAATAAAAGCACATAAGCTTCAGCATGTATACGTTATAAGTCTACAGAAAGTTAATTGAAAATTATTTGGTAAGTAACATCAATATTGTTACATAGACATACCTCAAAACTTAAATCCTTACAACGAATTACATATATTGGCTTACGCAAAAAAACAAAA
Organism: Camelina laxa; assembly: GCA_024034495.1. NCBI lineage: Eukaryota > Viridiplantae > Streptophyta > Magnoliopsida > Brassicales > Brassicaceae > Camelina > Camelina laxa. The sequence goes on from CM043883.1 coordinate 21,026,536, forward strand.
ACGGGATTATGACCAAGTAAACAGAACTTTGCTAGATATTTTTTATTTATAATTATTATTATCTAAAATAATCCATGTAATAGTTGGGTCACTGGGTGGAATTAGTAAAGGCAGCATCGTATAATAGCAGTAGGAATTGTTATATTGAGACGATAATTACATGTCAAAAACGATATTTTACGAAGATATGGATGTTTTATAATAGTGGAATAGACAATGTATGGTTTAAAAAATCATCTCTGTTTTTAGGCTTAATTTTGGTCGACACCTGGTTCGCTATTTCTGAGAACTTGAAATACTTATCGACTTGATTTATAGATCGCTGTAAAATATTAGTCTATTTATTATCTTCATTCACAAGGTTCTAAGATAGCTTCCAATTATATCAATAATGACTTTTATTAGTTCCAGATACACCATGTTTAATTGTAAAAAGGTTCAGATGATTACAAAAAAAAAAACTCAAATAATTATTTTTACATAACATGGAACCTACATTATCCAAAACAAAAACCAAATTGCTTTTGCAGTATACAATTAACTAGTGAAGTATAAGACGTTCAGGTTCCCATCTTTGGTTCATAAACTCCTAAAGCCATTGATCAAACGATAATTTCCATGAAAGGATAGTTGATTTCTAAAATGATAGGATCATTAGTACATTAAGACTTTAATTGAATTTTTTTTTATTTTTTTGGGGTGCACAATTGACAAATTAATACACAAGATTAAAAGATAGTCTTATTTATTTCGTTGTTTTGTTGAATTGGTTCTCGTTTCTTGATGGGGTTTAATTATGGTGATCTCTCCATTTCAGTTGTGCTGGCTAGAAGTAGTAACCACGTTTTATTGAACTGTAATATATTACCGGTGTTAATCTAGAGAAAACAAAGTTACAACAAAAAAAACTCTTGCGTTATATTTTGTTGGTTAACTGGATAATCCGTAGTCGAGTCGGAGATCATTATGCAAAAGTTGGATAAAATACAAAAATATTTGCCCATATCTAACACACAAATTTTATTTATGCTTGTATATATTATGAGTGCTTTTTATTGTGGTACGTACATAATAAAACTTTACGTTATTATAACAAACGAACACAAACATATCTTGTACAAGTCATGTGATAATTTGTGGAATGAGACAAGACTTATTTAACGAAAACACACACAGTACCTGTAGCACCAAAGAGATATGATCGATTAACATGGGTAGTAACAGTAACACACGTGAGCTGGGAAGACATAGTTGCAAGATCCATGTTGTGCGCCCTCGAGTGTAATGCACTGATTCTTGCACGCATCGTTACTTCCACATATGCCTGACCATGTCCCACTTGGCTTCTCGCACCACTTTTGTGCTTCCACCATTGTAGGTGCTTCTGCATTAATATATCTCACATGGTTAATCATCAAAACATGAAATCCAAAACATATTTTTGCATGCATGCATATGATAAGATCATTACTCACCAAAAACAGCAAACAGGACAAGGGCAGCGAATATAAAAGCGATGATGGTTGAAAACTTAGCCATGACTATTAATTACTAGTTACTTTGTTTTCAATGGATGTGTTGTGTGTGAGGAAATAAGCCTAAGATCAACCTCTATTTATAGGAGTTAGTGTCTTAATTATACTTGTTCGTAATATTGTAACGTAGTAACCTAGCTAATTAAACACGTCGTCTATTAATTTCCACGCAAATTACAAAATAGTGAAATATAAAATCTAGACCAGTTGACAAACAATGCTGATCAATGCTAGTTACGACACTCGGTAATCATTTTTGGTGGTTTGGCTTGCGCATAAAAATGAGATCATCACATTTTTTATTAATAAATATTTTTATGATTTTATATGTAATGGTTTGTGGAATTAGTATACATGCAGCAAAAATGTGAATAAGATCAATCTAAATTGATTGTTGTATTTAGAAGATAATATTGAGAGCGTTCCAAAAATGCAATAAGATTTTACATATTTCTGTACATGAAAACATAAAAAATGGTACGCAATAAAATTCACATTTTGTAAAGACGATATAAACCATGTTTATTAATTTATGGTTTTAACGCTCCGTTGTTCATTTGCCTTAGTTTGACTTGATCAAGATTCAAGATTATAAGATCTTGACCAAGTAAATACTTACAAATTTTGCTAGATATTTAAAAATCCTGAATTATTAAGTTGGTGGCATTAGTATAAAACTGTAGCATCACTGAATACGAGTTTCCTTAAATCAATTGTATTTAGAAGATAATGCTACAGATTAATATTTAGAAGATAGTGGTAGATATTGATAGTATAGAGAAGATGATGTTAGGTTCGAAATGATATTTTATGAACATATGGTATATGGATGTGTTTTCTCATGATAGAAGCGTTGTATTTGACAAAATTATAGTAAATAAAAGAAATTTTAGGTTTAAAATTTCCATATATGTCAAAATAAATTTAATATTGACATTTTCAGAAGTTTGGATTTGTATTTTATTATCTTACCTTCTGACATCCTTCCAATGTAACTAGAGCCTAGAGTTATTGGTCTTCAATTGTCGGTTCTATTGTGAACTAGAGAACTCGAACGTATAATTCTCTTATTATTATTCATAATCAATCGATGAGGTTACATGTATATAGTAATACAAAGGCTTAAGTGTAAAACGATTTAGACTAAGACAATGAGACCGATGGACCTTTGTGGTATTGACCGATGGGCTTCATGTCATGGACAATGTACAGGTCGGTTATGGAAGACCCACTAAGTGTTTTACAACACTCCCCCTTGAATGACATAACTGTGCCGATGCTATCAGTGCAATACGCTTGGGGGTGCTGCCTCATTAAAACCTTGCCAGGAAAACCCAGTGGGACAAAACCATGGTGAAGGAAAAAGAGTACAGCACGCATTTCTCCCACTGTTCCAAGCATCGCTTTAAGTCCTTAAGTCTCCGCATTCCAATCTGGTGCGTGAGCTTCTTGAATGTAGATGTCGGCAATGATTTGGTGAAGTGATCGGCTGAGTTGTTGCAGGATTGAACTTGTACCACTTGAACTTCTCCGGCCTTTGTAGTTCATGTGTGAAGAAGAACTTGGGTAGTATATGCTTCATTTGATCTCCCTTGATGTAACCTTCCTTGAGCTGTGCGATGCAGGTTGTATTGTCTTCGTATATGACCGTTGCTTCTTTATCGTCGAGCATCCCACAATCTATCCTGATATGTTGAGTCATCGACCTCAACCAAACACATTCACGGCTGGTTCATGAAATGCTAGGATCTCCGAGTGATTAGACGAAGTGGCCACAATACTTTGCTTCATAGAACGCCATGAGATCGCTGTACCACCGTGTGTAAATACATAGCCGGTTTGAGACTTTGAATTGTGTGGATCCGATAAGTAACCTGCATCAGCAAAACCAATTAAACCTTCTTTGTTATGGTTAGTATAAAATAAACCCAAGTCTGTCGTTCCTTGTAGGTAACGCAGAACATGTTTAATACCGTTCCAGTGCCTTTGGGTTGGACAAGAACTAAATCTTGCTAGGAGGTTCATGGCAAAACATATGTCTAGTCTAGTGTGGCTAGCCAAGAACATTAACGCTCATATAGCACTGAGGTATGGCACTTTAGGACCAAGAACTTCTTCATCGTCCTTCTTTGGACCGAATGGATCTTTATCCACATCAATGCTCCTTACAACCATTGGGCTAGTCAATGGGTGAGTTTGGTCCATATCAAACCTCTTGAGTACCTTTTCAGTATATGCCATTTGATGCACAAGGATTCCATCATTTATGTACTCAAGCTGCAATCCCAAACAGAACTTAGTTTTACTTAGGTCTTTCATTTCAAATTCTTTCCTTAAATAATCAACTATTTGGGCGATTTCGCCAGAGGCCCTAAGGACATCCACATACACTGCTATGATTACAAACCCTTTGTTTGCAAACTTCTTTATAAAAATACATGGACTGATTGGGTCATTCTTATAGCCTTCCTTGGTTAGATACTCACTTTGTCTATTGTACCAACATCGACCACTTTGTTTCAGTCCTTAAAGGGATTTGTTCAGCCTTATGCAGTATTCTTCTCGAGAACCACTTTTATCTTTGAGCTCAATACCCTCTGGTAATCTCATATAAATTTCATTATCCAGTGGACCATATAAGTATGCGGTTACAACATCCATTAACCGCAAATCCAGTTTTTTTCTTATAACCAGACTTATTAAATATTTAAAAGTCGTTGCATCCATCATAGGGGAGTAAGTCTCCTCATAATATATTCCTGGTCTTTGAGAGAATCCTTGTGCTACAAGCTGTGCCTTATTTCTCACGATTTCATTATTCTCATTTCTCTTCCTTACAAAGACCCACTTATGTCTAACTGGCTTTATATCGAATGGTGTCCTTAAGATCGGACAAAACACATTCCTCTTCTTTAAAGAGTTTAACTCCACGTCAATGGTCTCTTTCCACTTTAGCCAATTTTTACTTTGAGTGCACTCTAATATAGACGTGGGTTCATGATCCTCATATATTTCAAGTGCTACCTTATAAGCAAACATTTCATCAATGTTGACATCTTTGTGGTTCCATTTTATTCCAGACATGATATAATTGATTGAGATCTCATTATTATCAATACCTTCAGGTCCTTGAGGTTCAGCGTCCCAAACCTCATTTGGTACCTTAGGACTTGCCGCGGCCATGTCTATAATTTCCTTAACCTCGGTTTGTTTTGCACCTTTCTTAGATTTCCGAGGGTTCTTATCTTTGGAACCTAATGGTCTACCTCGTTTTAAACGTGGTTTAGACTCTGTAGCAACTTGATTGTTTTCCTTCTGAACATCAATACGTACTGGTGCATTACAAGCTGGTATGTACAATTGTGTTACTCTCTTTAGGTCAGCAAAGGAATCTGGCAATTGATTAGCTAGCTTTTGTAAATTAATAATTCTTTGGACCTCTGCATCACAGGCTAGAGTCCGAGGATCTTGCCAATTTAAGGATGTTTGATTCTATGTTAATTCTTTAACCAGCTTGCTTGTCTCTCTACCCAACATAGGAAATTCGGAGTCTGTAAATTGACAGTCCGCGTATCTGGCCTTAACTAAATCTCCTATGGTTGGCTCAAGATACTTAATAATGGTGGGAGACTCATATCCAACATATATTCCCATCTTCCTCTGAGGTCCCATCTTAGTTCCCTGTGATGATGCAATCGGTACATAAACGGCACACCCGAATGTTTTGAGATGGGATATGTCTGGCTCATGACCCGTTAATAATGGGATTGTGAATACTTATGTTCACTAGATGGCCTGATGCGTATAAGCGCAGCTGCATGTAATACCGCGTGTCCCCAAGCCGACACGGGAAACTTCGACCTCATTAGCAATGGTCGAGCAATTAGTTGTATTCGTTTAATGAAGGATTCTGCCAATCCGTTATGTGTATGGACATGTGCCACAGGATGTTCCACACTCACCCCCATGGACATACAGTACTCATTAAACGCTTGGGATGTAAATTCACCAGCATTGTCTTAGACATATAGTCTTAAGTGGAAGATCTGGAAAGTGGGCTCGCAAGTCTTATAATCTGGGCCAGCAGTCTAGCAAAGGCAAGGTTTCTTGTGGACAATAAACAAACATGCGACCATCTGGTGGATGCATCAATCATAACCATAAAATATCTAAACGAACCACACGGTGGGTGTATAGGTCCACAAATATCTCCTTTTATCTTTTCCAGAAAGTTCAAAGTCTCTTTAGTTACTTTGACTGGTGATGGCCTTATAATAAGTTTCCCTTGTGCACATGCTACACACGTGAGATGTTTAGGGATAACTTTTCTCTCTTTAAGAGTGTGCCCATTAGAATTCATTATTAGCTTACGCATCATGTTAGAACCCGGATGGCTAAGCCGGTCATGCCATAGAGTAAACTGTTCATTGAACATTTTATTCTTTGCCAAATTAGCCTCTATCATATTAATCTTAACATGGTAAAGACCAGTGGCTAGTGCAGGTATAGTCTCTAGAACTTTCTTATGTCCTTGTACGATTTCAGTAATATATAGAAACTCCTTGTTTCCTTCACCCTTTGTTTCAACATGGTAACCATTCAATCGAATGTCCTTAAAGCTCAATAAGCTTCTCTTACAGCTGGGTGAATACAAGGTATCACTTAGTTCAAGATGTGTGCCGTTTGGTAGCAAAATATGAGTCTGGCCGTAGCCTTCTATTAGGCTTGCTATACCCGCAATTGTACTAATATTGGCATTTTTCATTATGAGATTAATAAAATATCTCTTGTCTTTCAAAATTGTGTGGCAGGATCCACTGTCTACCACAAGTATATTCTTGTCCTCAGCCATTTCTATAATGGAAAATAATTTTGTTTTAAACTTTAAAGTAATAAAACAGGCAATTATATATCGAAGGAAATAAAATCTTTGAATTTAAACCAAATAATTATCCAATAAAATAATCCAATTAAAATGTAAAGCCTAAAACATAGAAATTAAACCAAAGCAATATTTAAACTTAGTTATCTTTCTTTAGGCAATCAGAAGTCTCATAGTCTAGTTGGTCATCATTCTCATGGTCGAAGTCTCCTTCACCATCGAGATGAATCAGGTTAGCTTCTGGGATTTTCTTCAAACTCTCTTGATAGAGGTCAATGAGATGCTTAGGTGTTCTGCACAACTTGGCCCAATGATTAGACATACCACATCGGTGACAGACCGATTTAGCCCTTTGTTGCGGTTTAAAGGATTTGCGGCCTCTACCACCACGACCACGACCCGAAGTCGGATCGGGTTCCACGGCCATAACCATCAAAACGGTTCCCTTGGTATAGTCCACGACCACCACTTCCTCTTCCACCACGGCCACAGCCTGGTGCTTATCTCTATAGACGTAATTAGACTTCTTGGTCTCCTTGGGGTCTTTAGGCTCTTTAGGCTCTATAGGGTTTTTCTTTGCCATGTCAACCTTGTGTGCTTCTGGTAATGGGGCTGTACCAGGAGGTCTCAATACACTATTCATCATCAATAGTTCATTGATATGCTCAGCTAGCAGCAAACAAGAGTTTAGGTCTGCATAGGTCTTAAACCCCTTTTCACGATACTGTTGCTGACGCAGTATGTTGTTAGTGTGAAAAGTAGAGAATGTCTTCTCTAGAAAATCCCTCTCAGTAACCTCGTTACCACACAACCTTAGGATTGAGACTATCTTAAATAGCTCTGAGTTATACTCATCCATGGATTTGAAGTCCTGGATCCTTAGGTTTTTTCAATCAAATTGAGTCTTGGGTAGGAGCACCGTCTTTTGTGTCCATATCTGTTTTTCAAGTCTGTCCAAAGCTCAAGAGGATCTTCTATGGTGAGGTACTGGTTCTTAAGACTCTCAGCAAGGTGATGGCGAATATGCATGATGGCCTTATACTTGTTCTTTTCAGAACACTCAAACTCATCATCGATGCATTCGCATAAGCTTTTCGATTTCAGGTGGATCTTAGTATCCAAGGCCCATTGCAAGTAGCTGTCTCCAGAGATATTAAGGGCGGTATATGCTAGGTTGTTGAGCTTAGCCATCTGCACAATACAGAACACATAGCCGATCATTAGCATGCGGTATTTGAGTCTGAACCATGCAATCAATTAATAGGTCATGCGGTATTTGAGACCGAAACATGCCATCAAATTTAAACTTAGGTCATGCGGTATTTGAGACCGAAACATGCCTTGCCTTTACTCATAATTTTCGTGGCTTTGGTATGCATGGAAAACAAACAAACCTAGATAAACACTAGCATGCAACAATTTCCTTTTTCTAGGATTTCCTTTTCTTTTTAGATTAAATTTCCTTTTTCCTTTAGACAAGATAAAGACAAACTCTCGATTTTAATGGCTAGGTTTTAGGGTTTCGATTCTACGCAAACAAACAATGCTAATCGATTTTAACAACCTAGAACAAGCAGATTAAAATTCTCTCTAATTCTATTTTAGGGTTCTAGGTTCAATGCTTTCATGCAATCAATAACAAGCAATCAATCAATAACAATCAACCGGATTTAATCATAATAATTTGGTGCAATTTAGCAAACAATCTAGCAACCCTAAACCTCACACAATCGGATTTTAGTATTTTAGGGTTCTTATAGGATTTGGTCATGTTCGATGATATATGTGTCCAATGGTTTCGAATTATTTACCTTCCACCGATTAGGGGTTGATTGGATATGAACCGGGAACTAAAGACCTCGGTTTTGCTTTTCTCTTGATCACGAACCTCGGACTGCTGCTCGGACAGGAACGGATCTCCGAACAGTACTCACCCTGGACAGAACTCGGATGGATCACGAACAGCACCGGACCACAAACCTCGAACAAGTTGTGGATAAAACTTTGATCATGAACGGAACCGGACCACGAACGATGATGAATCACGAACTGGTCACGAACAGGAACCGATCACCGAGAGTTGGACTATCGCCGGACTTGGATGAACAAGGACTTATGTGCGGTAGCGGTTTAGGGTTTTTAGGGTTTTGCTCAGTTGGAGTTTAGAGCAAACTCATGCTGATAACGTGTTGTGAACTAGAGAACTCGAAGGTGTAATTCTCTTATTCTTATTCATAATCAATCGATGAGGTTACAAATATATAGTAATACAAAGGCTTAAGTGTAAACCGACTTAGACTAAGACAATGAAACCAATGGGCCTTTGTGGTCTTGACCGATGGGCTTCATGTCATAGATAATGTACAAGCCGGTTATGGAAGATCCACTAAGTGTTTTACAACAAGTTCTTGGTTTTTCTATAACTAAAGTCCGTTGTACCGAGAGTCTCTGGTTTCAGCCTATCAGGTGTTCGCTAAATCTAATTCTATCACTTCATTACCCCATATGTGTTTAGGCAGTCTAGCTCTAATGTCATGTCTTCGTCATTGTCAACCTCTTCAAGAATTGTTGTCCTCAAATTAGGTGTGCTTGCATCAAAAGGAGCTGAATCAACAACATTAGAACTGGAAGACACATTACACATTATGTTAGTAGACCGTCGTATAAATTATATACCATGAAGTTGTATTTAATCTGCGCAACTACAGGTTAAGCATCGACTCAGACGGACCAAATTTAGGGATAAAAGCAAACCCACAAATTTTATGGGTTCTTATCTTTTGGTTCTGATATTTTGTGAATACATCAAAAGCCACTTTTGAAGACACTTTTGAACCAATTTCTGCATCATAATAATTTCATACTCTGCATGTAACTCGCTTTACACTATTTGTGACACCGTTGATGAGTTGCCCACAGAAACCGTAGATGGAATGTTTTAGCCTCTTCATCCCTTGAAAGACTTCCATCAATTCTGAAGCCACAAAAAAAGTAGTTTGAAATTTACACACAAGAGTTTAAGAGTATAATTTGATCGTTTGGATAGTAGTTTCCTTACCCAGAATAAGACGTAACCGGAGGTAACTCATTAGCATTACAGATCTGGAGATGATCGACTTGTCAACAAAATCTAGAAAATACAAAACCACAATCTACGTTATCTGTGTAAAAATAAAATGAATAAGTTCTAATTATCCAAGATCTAACTTCATATTACAGTTCTCAAATTCAGTTACCTGCTTCAGAAGGCGGTTTGTAGTCAAACCCATAGACCGCATATTTGGCATAAGCGAGTAGTCTCGTCCGTTTTGGGGCACCTAACTTCAAAGTGATTGACCGCACGAGTCCACTGTGATAGAGTATAACAAGGAGTTAAGTGAACAAGGATAAACTCTTTCAAGATTTAGTAAATAGTAAACCGGAGGATGAGGATTGTACTCTGTTCGCAGTACGGTTAGAAAATCAGGTGGAAGAGACCCCATGAAAGTTGTTACGTCTTCCAATCTCAAAAGCTTCACCTCCTGTTTCAGTTTTTGCCTCTCTTGTTTAGACATTCCTTTTCCAAGTCCTGATTTGCTATTACCAAGAAGAGGCAGGCAGAAAAATAAGTCTTTTTGCATGTAAAAATGTAAACAAAAACAAAAATGGCACCGTTGCTAAAAAAAAATTGTAGTCTACGATTCCAGACTTACAACATAACAATGGTGGAGAGAAAATACAAACATACCTTTCACTAGTCCTTCCAGTGAATATGACAGGGAAGAATTTGGCATATTTTCCAACCCCAAACTGTTTCCCTATTTCTTGTATCTTTTTCGAGTCTAGGAGAATCAGAGCCTCCCACAACCGACAAAAGTCCCGCCTAAATCCTTCATCCAGTGATTTACAGTTCCCGTGGTCTAGCAGAACTTTTTCATCCAACCGTGAATTTGACAAAAAAAAAAAGATTAAACGTTCTATAAAAAGATTAAAAAGATTAACTAGTGAGAGGTCGAATTGAATTACGAACATAACAGTACCCAGAGAGAAGCCATTATGGCCTCCCGGAGAAACTAGAATATTTCCAGGATGTGGGTCACCATGTATGAATCCATGAACAAATATCATTTCAGCAAACACTTCAACCAACACTTTAGCAACCTATAGGAATATGGGAAAAAAAATTAATGTGCAGCAAAGATATAAGAAACATATATATGACAGCTCGAATGCTAAGCGTATATTTGATAGAACAAATGCTAAGCGTATATTTGTCAGGCCACACGCCAAAGCTGTCTTTCTTAACTTATGCCTAAGAAGTCGTCACCAACCTTTTCTGGACTTAAATTGGTGCTTTTGAGGGATTCCACATCGTCAACCTGAAACCTAAGGAAATTGGAGTTGGTTGAACATACAAGATTTACAGTACACACTAGAAGCTGCATGAGGATCTCAAAGGATATAAAATATAATACTATAATGTTAAGTTACATGAGTAAACCACAACTGAAACTCAAAGAGGACCCTGGTTTGGAAAAATTATCCCAGATTCAAATCTATAGAAGGGGTAATCAAAATTATCGCGTTTTGAATTAATCACAGATAATTAATATCAATTATTTATTGCATAGAAATTCAGATATAGATTTTTTTACTACTAGATAAGTTAAATAGCTAATACAAACAATTTAAACTTTTCCATTTTCCAGCCTTTTCGCTATTAAGCTTTGAATACTATCTCATTTCAACCTTTCTAAGTATTTAAATTGTTTGAGATGGCTTCAGACTTCATTCTTCACTTATGTCTTCTAAATGAATAACTAATAATTCCGATCTAGGATAACAGATTAACTGTATGAATGATTAACTGTGGAACGTCAGTACCTTGAAACCCTTGCAGAACTGCATTGTCAGGACTTGAGTGGTCGTGAACTCCTGAATATTAATATGGATGACAATATTAAGAAAACAAAATGCCAATTCAACATGTCCTAGGACTATGGGATATCAAAATCACAGACTATCAATGATAATGGTTAAAATTCTTTTAAGTCATACCCAAAACACCGTAGGAATTGTAATCATTTTGTTATGTTTGAAGTTTTTGGCAATTCTCTCTGAATTTTTTGCCTCCTGTATAAAATCTGTGGACCAGAAAATTAAAGCAGAAGTGAAATCATCAGATTCATTCACTATACAAAACTCTAGAGAATAAAACACAAACACATGCGCACAATGCAGTGCTTGGTTCTAATGTTTTAGATTACTGACCAAGTTCCTGGGATATTGACTTTACGAATTCATAAACTAGCCAATCAAATCTGTATTCTGGAAATATCTGTGAAGTGGAAAGAAAAAAAAAACCTTAAAAAACAATAATCGGCTGCATATGATTTGCAGCCAACAAATATATGAATCAGAATGCACACACTGTTCAAGTAATTGCATCATTAATCTTAACTAACAGATTCCACAACAACACAGGCTAAGGTCACAAATTCACAATCACCAGCAAAACAAATGAAACTAGAAGGAAGTAAACGAATGAAGTCATGACCATGCCCAAGCATAAACTACTCCAGGACACAAGAGATATTATCTGCACCAGCAGTTCCCTGTCAATCTTAATGGAAGTCCAAACTCCAAAACTATAGCCTCAACTATTTTATCATCACAAATCCTATTCACATCAAATTCCAGTATCCCAGATCAGTTGGTTATATGACGTTACCATTATTAAAATCCTATTTCTTTCCTTCTATATTTAATGAACAGCTACAGATATAAGCCAACAATATAATACAGGAACCTTTGCGACTAATTTTGAAAGGAACGACATGATCGTTGTATCTAACTTCATGTTCTGCTTCAATCCAGGGTACTGCACCTATTTTAACATCAAAAAAGAAACCCATACAAATTTTGAGAATCTGGCCAATTAATATTAACAAGAAGGCCAAGGTATGCCCCATTTAGGTCTTAAAAGCAGCATCAGAAATGACTAATGGTAAGCAGGGTAGAGAGGAAAAGAGAGAAAAAAAATATAAAAACCAATGAATGATGAAAACATGAGTTTGTTGCTAATGAACATACGCAAACCAAAAGATTTATCTTGCAACGAAGTCAACCTTTACTGCTACTTCCTGATGATCCTTCAGGACAGCATGATGTACTTGAGCAATAGATGCTGCTGCAATTGGTTCCTCATCAAAAGATAAAAATCTGATGATTTATGCGTGAGAAATGTTAATTCAGTACAACTTGACACTCGGACTTAAGCAGTACAATCATAGATAGTTTGGGAATAACTCTTAAAAGACTCACATCTCTGCGAGATCTTGAGACAAGCTGCTTGTCAGAACGTGTTTTATTTCTTGAAAATTACAAGGAACTGCCTTTAATGATTTTTACAAGATCAACAAATTAGAAATAGAAGTATAGAACAAATAATTAGAGTCCTTTCTTCAGACTGTTTACAAACTCATATTTATCTGGTGAAACAAAAGACTTTCATACGTTCAAAAGACAGAAAAAGTTTACGCAAGTACAGATAAAGACTTCATTGTGACAGTATTCATACCTGGTCCTGCAACGACGAAAGGGCCAAAGAATACTCTTTCGGAACGAGCTTCAACGTAGCCACAAACTGACCAGCTTTCACATAAAATCCTTTATTACTTTCACACAGTTTAAGGATTCGTCTAGCAGACCGTGAATGAACCTACACAATACAAAACAAACCAAATTGCTTTTGCAGTACACAACTAGTGAAGTATAAGACGTTCAAATCACAACTCTATTCGTAACTACAAACAAATTGACCCTAGCTTTGGTTCATAAACTCCTAAAGGCATTGATGAAACTTCAATTCCATGAAACAAGTGAGAAATGTAAAATTTGAACACCAAACTTCGAATCAGTGTTAGAAAACGCATAAATTGTAAACCTCTGTTAATCTCTGAAGGTACTCATCTGAATCTGATGGTAATCTACGCAGGCTATACTTGTAATCGGCGACGGTGCGAGTGATCTACAAAAGTAGAGAAAATTAGAATCAATGAAATAGATTGGAACGAGATAATGCTAAAACCAATAGAGATAAGGAAATTTACGAACGGCGTAGATAGCGCGAGAAGAACGGACGACGCCTTCTACAGCCGTGGCGATTTTATTGGAAGGAGAGTCCCGGAAAACAGATACGGCGGTGGGGGTGCCAGTGACGCCAGTGAGAGCTAGGCCAGTGACTGTAAAAACAAAGAGCCGAGGAGACTTGGATTTCCCGGGGAATTTGAATTTGCGGAGAATCTCCATTTTTGTGAAATTTTTGGCCTTTGGGTTATTTTTCGTAGTAACGGAGAAGAAGACGAAGAAGCTAGAGAAATTTACAATTTATGCCACGTATCGTGAGCAATACTACTTTCAACCAAACCATCCTAGGACCCATTTTTGCTAACTTAAGAACATTAGTGAATTTAAAAGTCTAACTAGGTGATATCCTACATGATTATATATTTTGTTAGTTACTTTTTTGTAATTTGTATTTTTGTAATATAGTTTTTTATTTTGACTTATTTTCTTTGTTTATATAGTGTTTATTTGTATATTTGGGTTTATACGGAAAATTAAAAATCTATTATTAGAAATCTTAATAGAGTAAGTAGTTTGTAAAATGTAGTTTTTCACTAAAACAGACACACCGCAATAGTAGATAATTGTTTTGTAAAAGAATAGACACTCCGCAATATCAGATAGTAGTTTTGTAAGAGGATAGACACACTCCGCTTCCATGACTTAATTTATAGTTTGATAAAAATACCTGTTTTAACGGGTTTAACTCAAACTTTTTTTATATTTTAAAATTTTTAAGAGTAAAAATATTAATATTACTTAAATATTTTATACACTTTAAATATATTATAATATTTTAAACATTTGACGGAGTTCAAATATTTATAATAATTTAAACATTCTATAAAAAAATTAATATTTATAATATCTTAAACTTTTTTAAAAACGTATATATATTATAATATGTTTACTTTTTAAAAGTTAAATATTCTCAAATATAGAACCAAATTATAATGTTAAATTTAGATACCTGATAAATCAAGTTTGCTGCTCATTTGTACTCGAAACATTTTAGTCATATATTTATAGTGATTATGAACAATATTCTAGAATATTTAATCGATGTGGGATATACAGTACACTTTTCTGTAAATTAGTTTACAACTTTACATAAATATAATTTCTGCGTTTTTAATTCTTTCCATCTATACTACTCATAATTAATTACTATAATTTCGTTAAGAAAATATTAAAAAATCTAAACTAAATGATGATTTGTTTTTATTTAATTGTATTAAGTTGATTTGTTGTTTCCGTAAATATCTCATAATATAAAAGCAAATCAAATAAGTTTACATATATATACAATTTCGTATTTAATCTGTTGATTATTTTGGAAGCAAAAATATATTGATATTACTAAAGTCATTAAATACTCGAATACCAGTTTCCTTATTTATAGGGATTATACCTCTGTTTGGCGATGGGAATAATTATTCTTGAACCAAACATGATCCAAATATTATAAACCTGGAGTACAAACAGATCCGCATGTTTTTTTCTTCTATTACCGGGTTTAAAAGGATCTGCGTCCCAACCCGGTCGTAATTAAGTGGGCGAGCAAGGGTTATAATGGTCATTTAGTGAATTTGAAACTTTAGGGTAATTTAATTAAATTAAGTGATTCTCTAATCATTTTTAATGAAAAACTTACCAAAACAAAGTCATGGTCCAATTTGAGTCTAGTGAATACTTCAGCTTTAATAGTATAGATGTATTTGTGTGGATTTTATAATGCAGTTAAGGTGATTTGAAAGTAATTGATAATGTATTTTTGGTGATTGTTATGGATTTTCTTTTAAGTTCTTTAAAGAAGAAAAAAAAATTATCCACAAACTGTGTTATACACCAAAACCATACTAAATTAACAACACCAAAACTTTTACACGATCCTAATTTCTCGATAATTATTAATTTATTGAAAGAATTTCCTAATTTGGTAAACCCAAATTTAAAAATAACATTTAAAATTAATATTTTTATAAAATCAATTACAAAAAAAATAAAAATTATCATGTTTTCAAAACAGCACTGAAAGATTTTTTTATAGTAAAAATATTTAAAATGAACTCTAATAAAAATTAATGTGTATATAAATACATATGTTTAGATAATTGTATATAATTATTAATTTATATTATTGATGAGACCATATATTTACAAAGGATTTTCAAAAAAATATTATCTTGTTATATTATCGAATAATGTCCAAAATTACACTAATCCCAACTTGGGACCAGAGAAATTTATTAATTTATATAGATTATTAATTTACCGAATATTAATTTATAAAGGTTTTACTGTATTTGTCTTCAATAGACATATGATTTGTCGAAAAAGAAACAGACATTGAACCCAGAAGAAAAAAAAAGTGTGATTATATCATAAACCCAGAAAAAAAAAAGTTAGAGATCATGAACCCAGAAAAAAAAAAGTTAAAGAACACAAAAAAAACTCTCAAAAATAACACATATCTGATGAATTAGTGTGATTATATGAAAGGATTGAGAAAAACAGTCAAACAATAATATGTTAAAGACTTAAAGATATCCATCCAGAGAGAGAGAGGGAGAGAAAATAAAATAAAATGCTTGAGAAAAGTGTGGTATTGTGTTTGTTCATATATTAGAAGCAAAGTACGTTAAATCCAAAATCACAGAAAATTCAATAGATATTGAATAACGCTAGATTTTAATAGATTTTTAAAAATACACAATTAAATAACACCTAATTTCTAAATACAACGAAATCCTTTAAAAGCCACAATCCAATAACACCCTCTTAATAACAAAATTGTCCTTAATTAAAGTTTTTATTTTTTTCTCTTTGTCTTTCATTTCTCTCGATTTCTCTATCTTTCTCCAATTCACCATTTTTATTTGAGAAATTTATGACTTATGCCATGTATAATACAATTTATTGAGAGCAATGCCACTTTCAACAAAACATTTTCTAAAATTTCATAGGACCCACTTTTCGCTAACCTAAAATGACAAAATTGTCCTTAATTGAAGCTTTCGATTGTTTATCTTTTCTTCTTTTATTTCTTTCGATCTCTCTCTATCTCTCTCCATTTCACCATTTTTGTTTTTTCTCAAAACCTCTAAAACTTCATTCTCTTTCTCCAAACCCTCATCTTTCCACATATCCAACTCTCTCTCCCTCTTTATAAATTTCCATCTCCCTCATTTCAAACCTCTATATGATTCACCTGTCCAGAATTTACGATTCAGAAAAACCATTTGATGCATCTCCGTGGACCAGATCCACAGTCCGGCGGACAAGACTTCTTTTGTTTCTCAATGGACCAGATCCGGTGGATGAAACAAGTTATTTTATGGTGGATAGGTTAAGATGGAATAGATGATGATGAATGTATGCAATGATTGGTAAGGTGTTTCAATTCCCCTTATGCAGTTGCAGTATAAGGGGTATCAATCCAATTTGAGTGGTTGTAAACAGTTAAGATATGCATAAAGATCTAATTTAAGCCAGATGAAAATGATGTTGCCACTAAACAATCCTATGATGAAAATGTAAAGTGCAGAAGGTAAACTAAATGAACTAAGAACTAAATGCAAATGAAATAGAATGATTAAGACAGTAATGATGCAACCAACAGAAACAGAAACTAAGATAAAGAACAAATGCAAGACAATAATGAACAGGACACTAAATGGATGCAGCAGAAATGGAACAGGAATGAAACAAGACAATCACAAATCACAAATAACAGAGTTCTGGGGATGAACTCGAGCCAGCACTCGACCGAGTGTAGGTCGAGTGAGTGGTTGAGCTAGACTAAACGCAGGAACAGAGCAATGCAATAAAAACAGAGTAATGCAAAGACAGATCAAACTACAATCAAGCAACAGGATTAAGACTGTAAAATCAATAAACAAAGAAGGACTTGAGGAGGGATTCATGGGCTGGACTAATGATTGAGGCTATCTAACTTGATCAACAAATCTCAAACAACATGAGCTAATCTCTAGACATATGAATCCAAGACAAGTTTCTCCCACTCTCATGGTCAAGAAACAATCAAACCTATGCATTTCTAGACTTGCTCTCACATAGTAAAGAATCTACACAAGCAGGCAGTAAGAAATATGTCTCATACCAAACAAAACTTCTAATCTCTTAGCAAGCAAGATGGTAAGCTCTAGATCTAGCCTTATCTATGCCTCTTAAACATTGGTGTGATGCTAAGATGCTTGAAATCAGATCCTACCCTCTCAGATATAGGATCAGCATTAAGAACATCTACCCTAGAAGAGATCTACAACAATCAAGCTTGATCAAGCCAAACAAACCTCATTCACAGCCCAGCCTAACTCATCCTCAAGATCCTAAACTACTACTCACAAGAACACATGATAAACATCAAAATCATAAACCCAGAAAAGATTGAAACTTGCATCATTAGATAGATAAAACAAAGATCTACAATATTGAAAAAGAAATGAAACTTAAATTCTCAATATTAAGAAAGTTATTAAACTAACAATAATGAGAAATTTAGTCTTTTTCAAGTACAAGATCTTAGGAATATAAAAAGCAAAAGGAATAAATCCCCAAAAAGGTAAATACTAGGTTTTTAAGAATATCTAAAAAGCTCACTTTTTTTGTGGCTGCAGGTACAAGGCTTTATATAGGAGGGGAGTGGAAGCCCTAAAAATGCTAAAAGACAAAATAGTCAACGGCTCGGTCAACTCGACCTGTGCTCGGTCGAGTGGCAGGTCGAGCTGGCTTCTCTCGTGCATTTTCCACTCGGTCGAGTCCTCCTCGGCACACGGTCGAGTGTCTGGTCGAGTGTGCGGTCGAGTTGGACTCCGGACCTTGTTATTTCAGCCTTAACTCTCTTGCTTTCCCTTCATGATTGCTTCACTCCTTCCTCAACATTGCTTCCATGCTCCTTAAGCTCCAAAATCACCTGTTTATGCATGAAAAGATGCAAATGTAATGCAACTAAACTCTAATGCATGATTAGTCCTAAAGCTATGCAATAATGGTGAAAATGGATAGCAAAAGATACAAAGATGTGAATATACTAAGGGAAAACAGGGTAAAATATATGAACATCAACACCCCCAAACTTAGTCTTTGCTTGCCCTCAAGCAAATAAGCAAGACATAAGAATGTAGGTGAGGTTTGAAAGTGGGATCTCAGCTCCTAAAGCTTGCAAACAGACCATCTAGAATCAATGTCCAAGTTACTAGTACTATGATGCAAGTTGAATGAGCTGTACTTAAAGATTTTAGACAAGCATGTCACAACCTTTACTGATTTGAGCCTTAGATATCCACATGCATTCAAATCAACCATTTCCTTTAACATTCATTAATCAAGAACATGAATCAATTCTATGCAATGCTTAAACTCATTTGGCTTGGAGGTAAAGGCTTTGAGACAATGATGGTCTCTTTTAGAGTGGGGCTTATCAATATCAAGGTTCTCTCATAAAAAATGGATTGAGCTTTAGAAGAATGCTAAAGGTAAGAACACCTAGACACATACAAGAATAAAACATTGTCTACCCAAAGGTACCCAAAGTGTTTATCCTAGCAATCTAAACCCAAATGATCCTAGTGCTACCCTTTAACTTCTTCTTTTCTCTTTCACCCTTTTCTCTTTTGATTTTCAAGTCTTAGGAGAGGTTTCTTATTTGATCTTTCTAGTGGGATGGGGGATTCTTACTTATTTGCTATGGTTCTCTTTTCTTCTTATTCTTAAGACATACAAGCTTTTTGCTAGACTTTTCTTTTCTTTCTTTTCTTTTCTTTAACTAGAACCATCTTCAACATTTTTTTGCTTCCCATCCTTTCACTAGACCTTGCTTAAACACAATCTCCTCTTAAAGACTCTACCCTTTTTCTTTCCTTTCTCCTTTCTTTTTTTTTTCTTTTCTTTTCTTTCTTTAACTTCCAAGTCCCAAACCCAACAAATGAACCACCTAGTCCTATCTAGTTTGAAAATTGCAAACTAGAACTACACAAGGCTTTACTCTTGTCAGTTCAAACCTAACACTTTCTACCAAGCTCAATCCTAAAAATAGGCCTCACACACTCAAGAATAAACATGGCTTGAAAGAAGGGTTGGTTAAGGGTAGGGGAAACTGATTCTTAATGAGGAAATCAGCTACTTGGATCAACAAGAGTGGTAAAAAGGAGAAAGATGATCCAAATATGTATATGGTATCCATGAGTTTAAAGCAATGCACACATTGATAATTGAAAGTCAATATTAAGTTCTTATAGATAGGAAATGGCATCAAATCACAACATGCTTCAATTTAGACCAAATGCAATGCAGGAATTCAATGTTTGGTTCAATCTTATGCTTCTAACCACTCAACTAGCATCAAAGTACTATTAACTTGGACATTGATCCTAGTCTAGTGAATGAGCAAGCTAACAAGGAAATACTCATCATAGATCCCTAATGCAAACAGTCCTATATGATAAACAAAATACTTGAATATGCAAAGCAAACTACATGAACACTCTTTTTTTTTTATAAAGATTTTTGCAAAAAATTTTCAAATTTTTAGGGTTTTTCTATGCCTTAGATGCTATGCAAATATTAACATGATGATGCTAAAAATTTGAAATAAGAAAACAAAACACAATGTCAAATGCTATCTCAAACCCTCCCCCAAACTTAAATCACACAGTCCCTTGTGTGAAAGAAATTTGTTGGAGGATTCAAGACTTAAAACAAAACACACAATATGAAATGCAAATGGTATTTACAATGGAAAGGTGATAGTGTTACCTCAAGGATTGTAGAAGAAACTATCCACATCCTCCTGCATGCTATCAAAGGTGTAGCTGGGGTCTTGTTGGTGACTTGGAGAGGGGGATTGGGGCAGCTCGACGATGGCGATCGACCGTGACTCGGTCGAGTGCATGTCCGAGTGGGGGGGGTCGAGTTGGACTACGGATGTCCCTCTCTTCTTCTGTTTAGACTCCCTTGCTTCCCTGACCATGAAAACATCAAAACAAAAGTCAAAATACCAAAACATTAAGCAATATATACAGAGATACCTTAGGGACTTCCTCCCTAGTGAGCTTGTTTATAGTCACTAAGCTTGACTTCTATGACTCTTTAAACTTGAGGGGCATCCATGAGAAGTATTGAGCACTTCTCATGTGTCTCTTTCTCTCCCAAATACTTCTTAACCCTCTGACCATTAACTGTGAACTCACTACCATCCTTGTTGAGAAGTGTGACAGCTCCATATGGTAAAACTTCCTTTATTTCAAAAGGACCTCCCCATCTACTTTTCAACTTTCCAGGGAATAACTTGAGTTTTGAATTGTAAAGCAAGGCTTGGTCTCCAGGTCTAAGGTCCTTTATGAGAATCTTCTTGTCATGGAAAGCTTTAGTCCTTTCCTTGTAGATTTTGGAGTTTTTATAGGCCTCCAATCTGATCTCCTCAAGTTCATGCAAATCAAGGCTTCTCTTAGCTTGTGCTGTTTCAAGATCTAGGTTCAGAAGTTTGATTGCCCATAGAGCCTTGTATTCAACTTCAACTGGAAGGTGACAAGATTTTCCATACACAAGCTGGAATGGGGTTCTTCCTATAGGTGTTTTGAAAGCTGTTCTATAAGCCCAAAGTGTTTCATCAAGTTTACTAGACCAATCCTTCCTTGTTGCTCCTACTATTCTTGATAGAATGGCCTTGATCTGTTTGTTTGACACCTCAACTTGCCCACTTGTCTGAGGGTGATATGCTGTAGACACCTTTTGCTTGACTCCATACTTTCTTAGCATTCCTTCAAAGATCTTATTGATGAAGTGTGATCCTCCATCACTTATGACAACTCTTGGGATTCCATACCTTGGGAAGATTATGTTCTTAAAGAGTTTAAGCACTACCTTGTGATCATTAGTGGGGCTAGCAATGGCTTCCACCCATTTGGAGACATAGTCTACTGCTACTAAGATGTAGGCATTCCCATTTGAAGGGGGATTAAAGGGTCCCATGAAATCAATTCCCCATACATCAAATATCTCAACTTCAAGAATTGGATTTTGAGGCATCTCATTCTTCCTTGTGATATTCCCCATCCTTTGGCAAGCATCACATTTTGTGATGAACTTGTGAGTGTCCTTGAACAATGTATGCCACCATAGACCAGCTTGTAAGACCTTTTGGGCTGTCTTGAAAGTTGCAAAATGGCCTCCATAGGCAGAACCATGGCAATGTCCTAATACTCCTTCAACTTCATTCTCTGCTATGCACCTTCTAAACAATCCATCTGATCCCTTCTTGTATAAGTAAGGTTCATCCCAATAGTATCCATTGATGTCCTTGAGGAGTTTCTTCTTCCTATAGGAGTCCATATCTGCTGGAACTTCTTCACATACCTTGTAATTGACTATATCAGCATACCAAGGCAGATCTTCACTCTCAAGTGCCATCCACTCCTCCATCTCGTCCTGCTCGATCGGGTGCCCAAAAGTACTCGGCCGAGTGCCTGTTCGAGTGAGAGGTCGAGTGGGGAGCCGTGTTGAGCCAATCAACATCAGTTTCTCCTCAGGCATTGAATCATCAATTGGAATCTCCTCTTCTATCCTCATTCTAGACAAGTGATCAGCTACTCCATTCTCTATCCCCTTTTTATCAACTATTTCCATGTCAAACTCTTGGAGAAGCAAAATCCATCTCAACAACCTTGGTTTTGTATCCTTCTTTGAGTAGATGTGTCTCAGAGCAGCATGATCAGTGTACACAATCACTTTGGACCTTACTAAGTAGCTTCTGAATTTTTCAAAGGCAAATACCACTGCTAGGAGCTCTTTCTCTGTTGTTGAATATCTTCCTTGTGTCTCATCCAAGGTTCTACTTGCATAGTGGATCACATGAAGCTTCTTATCTTTTTTCTGACCTAGGACTGCTCCTACTGCAAAGTCTGAAGCATCGCACATAATCTCAAATGGAAGATCCCAGTTTGGAGCTTGGACTATCGGAGCTGAAATCAAAGCAACTTTGATCTCCTTGAAAGCCTTCAAGCAATCTTCATCAAAGTTGAAGTCAGTCTCCTTACATAGCAACCTTGTCAATGGCCTAGCTATCTTTGAGAAATCCTTGATGAATCTCCTATAAAACCCAGCATGCCCAAGAAAGCTTCTTATGTCCTTGACTGTTTTTGGTGGTTGGAGTTGAACCATTACTTCAATCTTTGCCTTATCAACCTCAATCCCCTTTGCTGAAATCTTATGACCAAGAACTATCCCTTCTTCAACCATGACGTGACACTTTTCCCAGTTCAAAACAAGATTTGTCTCCTCACATCTCTTTAAAACCCTACATAGATTAGCAAGACAAGAAGGAAAAGAGTCTCCATAGACAGAGAAGTCATCCATAAAAACTTCCACAACATCCTCAATGAGATCAGAGAAGATAGACATCATGCATCTTTGAAAAGTTGCTGGAGCATTACATAATCCAAATGGCATCCTTCTATAAGCAAAAGTACCATATGGACATGTGAATGTTGTCTTCTCTTGATCATTAGGATGAATAGGAATTTGGAAAAATCCAGAATATCCATCCAAGAAACAGTAGTGAGTGTGATTAGCTAATCTTTCCAGCATTTGATCAATAAAAGGAAGAGGAAAATGATCTTTCCTAGTAGCTGAATTAAGCTTTCTATAGTCAATGCACATTCTATGTCCTGTAATGGTTCTAGTTGGAATTAATTCATCCTGATCATTCTTTACCACAGTTATTCCTCCTTTTTTTGGGACACAATGAACTGGTGAAACCCAAGTACTATCAGAGATAGGATAGATTACACCAGCATCAAGCAACTTAAGGATCTCCTTTTTTACTACTTCTTTTAAGTTGGGGTTTAATCTTCTTTGAGGTTCAATACTAGAGTAGGATTCATTTTCAAGATGGATTCTATGCATGCAAAGACTAGGTGAAAGGCCTTGAATGTCATCCAAGGTATAACCAATTGCTTTCCTATACTTCTTTAACTCTTCAACTAGTAAATCAAGTTCATTTTCACTCAACTTAGCATTTACTATCACAGGATAGGTAGAGTTTTTACCTAGAAAAACGTACCTTAGCCCAGATGGGAGAGGTTTGAGCTCTACTTTTGGTGCCTTTAGCTCGGACCAATCGTTTGTGCAGGATTCGGCGTTGCACTCGGTCGAGTGACTTCGGTACTCGGTCGAGTTGGTGGTCGAGCTGACGGTCGAGCTGATGGTCGAGCTATCCAAAGTTGCTAATTGAACTGACCAGACTTCCTCTCTTTGTGCTGGTAATCCCTCAAAAACTTCTGGGTGGTCTGATTCTCTACTGGAGTCCAATATCTTCTCATAAGCTTTGGTTTCTTGATGAATGAATCCTTCCTCCCCACTCTTGGTTAAAACAGTTCTAAGGTGATCTTGTTCTGCTAGTTCTTCCATCAATTCCTCTGATAGTTTGTCCATTTCTTCAGTCCAAAAGACTTGCCCTCCAATGGTTGGTTTCTTCATAGCCTCCACAATGTCAAATGTCATTTTGAAGTCCTCTCCCAGGTTAAGATCAATCTTCCCTTGTCTCACATCAATTATTGCTCCTGCTGTAGCTAGGAAAGGTCTCCCTAGTATCAAAGGATCCTTTGGTTCTTCATCCATTTCCAAAACCACAAAGTCTGTTGGGACTTCTACTTCTCCAACTCTAACTGGTAGATCCTCCAAAACACCATGTGGTAATCTTATTGATCTATCAGCTAAGATCAAGGATATATTGCATGGCTTATATCTTGTAAACCCTAGGCGCTTAGCAACTGATAGAGGCATTAGGCTTACTGAGGCTCCCAAATCACATAGGCATCTATTGAAAGTTATAGGGCCTATAGAGCAAGGTAGAGTAAAGGAGCCAGGATCCCTTAGCTTTTGAGGATTCACTTGCTTTGTGATGATGGCACTGCACTCTTGGCTAAGAATCACCATCCCTTGAACTTCTTTGATTCTTTCCATCACAGCATCTTTCAAGAATTTCTGGTAAGGAGGAATCATCACAAATGCATCTATTAGAGGCATTCTAAACTCAATCTCTCTAACTTGTTTGTCAAACAATGCCTTGTATTTTTCAACCATCTGCTTCTTAAATCTTCCTGGGAAAGGTAGTGGAGGTTTGTAAGGAGGAGGAATGAACCGGACTTCTTTTTCTTTGGGGGCAACTGGTTTAGTTTTTCTTGAGAAGCTGCTCGATCGGGTGCTCGATCACACACACGGTCGAGTGTGTGGTCGAGTGATGGGTCGAGTTCGATGGCGTTTTCATTTTGAGTTTCTTCTTGTTGAAAACTCTCCCCTTCTTGATCACCACTGTCCTCAGTGTCTGGTAAAGCTCCCTCCCTTGTTGGTAGAACCCTTCCACTGCGTAGATTGATAGCATGAACAGATTCTATAGATTGCATATTGGCCTTGCCTTTGTTATTTGGGACATTAGCTAGTTGATTCTCCATAGTCACAATCGTGGAAGTAAGTGTATCAAACTTGGCATGGAGTTCACTGTAAACATCTGATATCCTCCTGTTCAACTCAGCAAATCTGTTTGTTGCTTCAATCTTTCCTTGTGTTTGCCCAATCAACAACTGTTGCATCATTGCCCTTAAGTCTTGTTCCTGGCCTTGGTTAGTCTGAAACCCTGGTGGGGGACACAATGGAGGCTGGAACACTTGATGTTGTTGTTTAGGGATGTAGCTTTGTTGCTGTGGAGGCTGTTGAGGTGGATAAACTTGGTCTTGAGGGTTGGCCACATTGGTACTCCTATATGAGAGATTGTTGTTTTTGAAACCTCCTTGGTTGTAGCCTTTGAATCCTCCTTGGTTTTGCATGTAGCACAACTCAGCAAACTCAGTCTCCCCTTCTTGAACTGGAGCCTCTTCCTCTCCAATGAAGTGAATGGACTTTTGCTGGCTAAGAAGAATCTTGTCCAGCTTCTCATTGACCATCTTCAAATCCCTCTTGTACTTTTCCTCTTGATCAGTGGAGGATGACCTTATGGTTCTGTCATAGTCCTCATTGTAGTTGCCATCTGATTGAGCAAGATTTTCAACCAACTCCCATCCTTCTTCAACATTTTTGTTGAGGAAGTTTCCATTTGAGGCTGTGTCAAGAAGCATTCTGATCTTGGGAAGCACCCCTCTACAAAGTGCTTAAAAGGGACTCATTGCTGAAGCCATGGTGAGGACACTGAGTCTGGAATCCTTTAAACCTTTCCCAAGCTTCACAAAAACTCTCATTATTCCTTTGAGCAAACCCAGAGATTTCATTTCTCAATCTAGCAGTTCTAGCATTGGAAAAGAATTTGGCCAAGAAAGCCTTCTTGCAAGCATCCCATGTGGTTATTGCTCCAGTAGGAAGAGTCTTCTCCCAAAGGTGAGCCTTATCTCCAAGTGAGAATGGAAATAGCCTTAACTTGAAGCCATCCTCACTGACCCCATTGATCTTAGTAAGACCACATATCCTATCAAATTCATCAAGGTGGTCTAGGGGATCTTCCATTGGCAACCCATGGAACTTGTTGGCTTGAATCATTGAGATCAATCCACTTTTGATCTCAAAGTTGTTGTTGGCAACAGTAGGAGGCACAATACCAGCTCTCTGGTTATGTGTGTTTGGTGCATCTCCAGCACCAATGTTTCTTGCTCTTGGAGGTTGTTGAGCTTGATTCTCCATTAGAACTTGTTGTTCTTGTTCCTGATGGATCCTTGTTTTCTGTTGTCTCAGGTCCCTTGGTGGTTTGTTGATGTGATCAAGGAGTCTCTGAAGATTGTGAGGACCCTTGGACCTTGTTTGCATCAACAGAGTCGAGTACAGACTCGGACAGGCACTCGGTCGAGCGCAGGCTCGAGTGGGTGGTCGAGTCGACTGGGAACTGATGTCTATTTGTATCCGGCTTCTGACTCGATCAAGTGCTCGAGCACACACTCGGTCGAGTGGTGGTCGAGTTGGTGGCCGAGCTGGTACCTGAAACTCAAGCACAAACAAGCAGAAGAATAAACAAGATCAGTAATGAACAAGTGGATAAACGAACTTAATCTTAGACTTTTATGGATCCTAATTGTCACAAAAACACACTCAAACCGGCAACGGCGCCAAATTGAAACAAGTTATTTTATGGTGGATAGGTTAAGATGGAATGGATGATGATGAATGTATGCAATGATTGGTAAGGTGTTTCAATTCCCCTTATGCAGTTGCAGTATAAGGGGTATCAATCCAATTTGAGTGGTTGTAAACAGTTAAGATATGCATAAAGATCTAATTTAAGCCAGATGAAAGGATGTTGCCACTAAACAATCCTATGATGAAAATGTAAAGTGCAGAAGGTAAACTAAATGAACTAAGAACTAAATGCAAATGAAATAGAATGATTAAGACAGTAATGATGCAACCAACAGAAACAGAAACTAAGATAAAGAACAAATGCAAGACAATAATGAACAGGACACTAAATGGATGCAGCAGAAATGGAACAGGAATGAAACAAGACAATCACAAATCACAAATAACAGAGTTCTGGGGATGAACTCGAGCCAGCACTCGACCGAGTGTAGGTCGAGTGAGTGGTCGAGCTAGACTAAACGCAGGAACAGAGCAATGCAATAAAAACAGAGTAATGCAAAGACAGATCAAACTACAATCAAGCAACATGATTAAGACTGTAAAATCAATAAACAAAGAATGACTTGAGGAGGGATTCATGGGCTGGACTAATGATTGAGGCTATCTAACTTGATCAACAAATCTCAAACAACATGAGCTAATCTCTAGACATATGAATCCACGACAAGTTTCTCCCACTCTCATGGTCAAGAAACAATCAAACCTATGCATTTCTAGACTTGCTCTCACATAGTAAAGAATCTACACAAGCAGGCAGTAAGAAATATGTCTCATACCAAACAAAACTTCTAATCTCTTAGCAAGCAAGATGGTAAGCTCTAGATCTAGCCTTATCTATGCCTCTTAAACATTGGTGTGATGCTAAGATGCTTGAAATCAGATCCTACCCTCTCAGATATAGGATCAGCATTAAGAACATCTACCCTAGAAGAGATCTACAACAATCAAGCTTGATCAAGCCAAACAAACCTCATTCACAGCCCAGCCTAACCCATCCTCAAGATCCTAAACTACTACTCACAAGAACACATGATAAACATCAAAATCATAAACCCAGAAAAGATTGAAACTTGCATCATTAGATAGATAAAACAAAGATCTACAATATTGAAAAAGAAATGAAACTTAAATTCTCAATATTAAGAAAGTTATTAAACTAACAATAATGAGAAATTTAGTCTTTTCAAGTACAAGATCTTAGGAAAATAAAAAGCAAAAGGAATAAATCCCTAAAAGGTAAATACTAGGTTTTTAAGAATATCTAAAAAGCTGACTTCTTTTGTGGCTGCAGGTACAAGGCTTTATATAGGAGGGAGTGGAAGCCCTAAAAATGCTAAAAGACAAAATAGTCAACGGCTCGGTCAACTCGACCTGTGCTCGGTCGAGTGGCAGGTCGAGCTGGCTTCTCTCGTGCATTGTCCACTCGGTCGAGTCCTCCTCGGCACACGGTCGAGTGTCTGGTCGAGTGTGCGGTCGAGTTGGACTCCGGACCTTGTTATTTCAGCCTTAACTCTCTTGCTTTCCCTTCATGATTGCTTCACTCCTTCCTCAACAATGCTTCCATGCTCCTTAAGCTCCAAAATCACATGTTTATGCATGAAAAGATGCAAATGCAATGCAACTAAACTCTAATGCATGATTAGTCCTAAAGCTATGCAATAATGGTGAAAATGGATAGCAAAAGATACAAAAGATGTAAATATACTAAGGGAAAACAGGGTAAAATATATGAACATCAGTGGACTAGAGAACTGGTAAGCCAAACTTTTCCTTTTGACTAACAAATCTTGTCCATCCTTGAGATCTTCTAAAGTTGATATGGTCCACTAGAGAAAAAAAAGTTTTGGAGACGATAGATACCTTGGTTGTCGGATCTGGTCCACCAGAGGCACATCATTTTCAATGCATGTGTGGTCAAAAGGTTTGCAATGGACAAAAACGCCGAGGGACAAAAGATAGGGTACAAAATGAATTTTGATGTTGGATCTGATCCAATGTATCTACAGACCTGTTGTGCGAACATAATTGGGAGTAGACATAAAAAACCTGTAGAGAAATTGAATCTGGTCCACCCAAAGTACAACAAGTTCAGTACATGTCTTAACAGACTTGTAGGGTAAACAAGTTATTTTGATAACTTTTGGACAATAATGGACATGTAAAGTCCAACCAAGTAGATCTGATCAATTGGAGAGGTCGATGGACAAATTAGGGATGGACTAAACCTGACTAGGCGAATTTGGTCCACTGGAAAGTTATTTACTGGAGGGTTACTTCCGTCTTTTTGCTATGTGACATAATAATAGAAAGTGGCAGAATCGAAAAAAAAGAGATAAAAACGGCATTTTCTATAAGTTTTGTCTCAAAAGTGGCATTTTTGACTAAAATCCCTTTTTATTTTCTCAAAACCTCCAAAACTTCATTTTCTCTCTCCAAACCTCATCTCTCCACGTATCCAACTCTCTCTCTCTCTCTCTCTCTTTAAATTTACATCTCTCTTATTCCAAACCTCAAAAAACATATTTTATGTATCTCCTGTGGACCAAATCCACAATCCAACCATGTTTTAGTCCCCAAGACTTTTTTTGTCTTTCGATGGACCAAATCCGGTGGACTAGAGAATTAGTAAACAAAACATTTCCATTTTACTAACAAATCTTGTCCATCCTTGAGATCTTCTGCAGCTGAAATGGTTCACTGGAGAAAAGAAAGTTTTGTGGGGGATAAATACCTTGGTTGTTGGATCTGGTCTACCAGAGGTACATCAGTTTCAATGCCTACATAGTCAAAAGACCTGCAATGGACAAAAAACACCGACGGACAAAATTGGGAGTGGACATAAAAAACCTATTGAGGGGTTGAATCTGATCCACCCAAAGTACAACAATTTTATTACATGTCTTAGCAGGCCTGTAGGGTAGACAAGTTATTTTGATAACTTTTGGACAACAATAAACAAGTAGAGTCCAACCAAGCGGATCTGATCTACTTGAGAGGTCGATGGACAAATTAGGGATGGACTAAACATGACTAGGCTTCATATTTGGTCCATTGAAAAATTATTTATTGAAGGTTTATTTTCGTCTTTTTGCTATGTGGCATAGTAATGGAAAGTGGCAGAATATAATAGAAAAGAAAAGAAAAAATGGCATTTTTGATAAGTCTTGTTTCAAAAATGGTATTCCTGACTAAAATCCCAAGAAGCTAGATACTCGGGTCGGGTCAGATCGGATCTTTTCTTTTACAATCAACTTGTATTCCTAAACTAGGAGTAGGCCCAAATTATTGTATTTTTTTTAAGGTTAAAAATACATAAATATTGAATATATATTAAAAAACAATTAATATGGTAATGATACTTATAATAAAAAAAATCTATGGTGAAAGAAACGGCATTTAGAAAAACAAAATCATGTAAAAAATCATAATGAATGAAGGTATTTTTGCTAAAATATTTTTAATGATTATAAATACTAGATATTTTATAAAAAAATATGATATAAAGATACAACCTTTAGGAGAATTTATTAAGACTTATATTATTAGTACAAATATATTATGAAAAAGAGACGTGATACTAAGAGAAAATATCAAACGAAAAGTTATAATGAGTAGATGCAACTTTTTAGTAAAACAATTATAATAGAATTTTTTTAAAAATTTTGAATAAACATATATCAATGAAAAAACATAATAAAAGGAAACAAAATTTTAAATAATAATATTAAATAGTTACTATATATATATATATATTGTGAAATGTTTAGATTAATAGACACAACCATGATATATTTAATTAAAATTGATTAAAATTTCTTTGTTGATACTCTTTAGTTAGTTATCCAAGAACACACAAATATTAGAACAAAAAGTTGTAATAAAATATGTCGATAAGTTATAACAAAAATACGGGAGACTAAAGTGAATAGGTGCAACTTTGTATATAAGACAGAAAGTCACAACTGTTGTTTACATTTTTAAAAGTTTTTTTTGTTATTATATAATTTTTTTATAGAATTTTTCACTAGATATAATTAACCAAAAAAGTAGTTGCTAATTTTTATTATAAGTAACATCTATAATTGCAGTTGGAATTAGGATGGTAAGACAATATTCGTACAAATCATCAGTGTTATACATTCATATAAACACACTAAATCATAGTTGTAATCATGGTAAATTGGAGATAAACTTAGGGACACCTGCAAAATTGGACCCTTAACTTGAGTCAATTGCAAGACTAGACCCCTCTTTTTCTCTCTCCAACATTTGTCACTTTCTCCCTTCTTAATCCTCGGCCATTCATCATATTCACACAAATGCCAATATTTCTGATTTATTTGAATTTATTGCGAAAATAATTATTACATCCATAACCTCATCGTCTTCTCTTATTTACGGGTGTGCCATCGCCATCAAATTTCTAACAACCATGAAAAACCAAATTTGAAGCTCTTAATGGTTCAACAACCCGAATTTGTGAGCTTAAATAACACCCAATGCTATGAGGACTTCATTTTCTTCCATCTCCTCTCCATTTTAATCCCAAAAAATTTGCAAGAGCGTTCATCTAGTTATTTGTCGTAAATGATTAAATTGGTGGTGGGTTTCATCCGTTTTCGCTAAAGACGACGGCGTCGGTGCTTGACATTGCAAAACAACCACCGATAAGGTTATTTTCCGGTAGATTTCGTGATTTTCCTTGATTTTTTGTAGAAATTAGACCTTCATTTGGTAGTTCAACCGTCATAATATCATGTAAAGTCTACCTAATGGTCCGTTTTGCAATTTAAAATATATCGAGTTTCGAGCCAGTAGACTGGAATTTCAGTCTACTGAATTTCATTTGATTAAAAAAATATGGTTTAGACTGCATTATAATGTTTCGGTCGGATACTTCGTTTGCAGTCTACTAAGGTGTATTTTTGCAATTGACCAAATTCTTAACTTTTAGTTACGACTACCGCAAGAAGTCTTTCTGTCATCATAAAACAGTAGACTTCTAGGTTGGCTAGTTTTGTAATTGACCAAAGTAGGAAACCATTGACCGGAATAATATTGATTTAAAATAAATTAGTTGACTGCAAAAGAAGTCTACTGGAAAATGTTGGTCAAACACAAAAATGACCACGGCAGACTACAAACAAAGTCAACGGTTCTGGAGACTTCGTTTGAAGTCTACTTTAGGAAAGTCAAACTTGGTCAATTGCAAAACTAACCACGACGAAGTCTACCTTTTTTAGTTGACGGATCGTAGAAGTCTACTATCGAACTAGAAGTCTACTATGAAGTCAACGCTCTGGTCAATTGCAAAAATAGTCACAGTAGACTGAAATAGAAGTTTACCAGGTGAACTTTCCGTTGAAGTCAACTTTATTTTATGAATTGAATTGCAAAACTGGCCAAAAAATTAACAAAAGAAGTCTACTAAATTACGCCGACTTCGTTTGCAGTCTGCTTTGTTAAATTATAATTGCAAAAATAGACCACTGTAGTAGACTTCTTTATTTGTCTACCGTCAGAGGCGGGGTTTATGTCCGAGCGGTAGACATCAATATGAAGTCGGCACATTTAGAAAACCAAATTATTGCAAATTGGTAAATAATTTTTAAGATTTTCTTGTTTTATTCCTTCATATATGTTATGTAGTTGAGTTTGCATGTTTTTGACATGATTATATATTAAACATATGGAGAAATCAATTATTTGTTTTCATAGGCAGTTAGATCAACAAAATAGACTTTGTGTTTAAGTCTACTTGTTTGAGTTATGCGTGAAGTCTGTATAATTGTTTATGTCTTTAATTGAAATATATAAAGTTTTTTTTTTTTTTGTTAGTTCATTTGTTTTATATTGGTTATGTACATGCCTCTTGATATTTTTTTCATGATAATATATTATATTGTTCAGTAGTATTTTTGGTTTTCTAAGGCAATTAGGCTATTGATTTAAGACTTCTACGGATAGTCAACCAAATAATGAGTGAGTATTTAACTTGCTGCCTTACTATTTCAGGTAAATGGCGCAAATACCTGTTGTTTTCAGAGTATGGCTGATGAGAAATGGGTCTTGGCAGTTTGACATGGATGGAGGCAAAGGTGGGCGAATGTTTTTCTTGCGACATGGTTGTACATATGCTGAGCTTGTTGAAATGGCTGTAGAAGATTATCTTATTGACAAAGAAACGGAGATGGTTCAACTATCGTATCCATTAACAGAGATGATGCTTCAACAAATGCCCCAGGATACTCCTCCGGTCTATGTCACAAACGATAGATCAGTTCAGAACTTGATAGAGTTTAGTAGTAGGAATGTTTTTCGCCTTTGCGTCTCAACGCGATGCATGTATGGACAGCCGGTTAACAAATGTGATAATGATATAAACAACTCTCGTTCTGTTGACGATGAGGAGCCAACGAATGAATTTGGTAATGATGTAGATACAGTTGCCGAAGAATGTGAAGAAGTTGTCCCTGATACTGATCATGGAGATGAGAAGCCAAATGACGTTGATGACATGGATTTCGATTATAGTGAGTACGAGAAATTTGAAGATGAAGACAACGATGGAGATGGAGATAACCTGCATGTAGATGCCAAATAAGGAAAACCGTTTTTTGGTCGTATTCAAGGACAGTTAAATAATCCTTGGATAGACCAGTTGAAAGTAGGTTAATGCTTTCCATGCAAAGATGATGTCATAACTGAAGTGTGTTTGACCGCTGTGATATTAAAATTCTCTTTCAAAATTAAGAAGTCCACAAAGTCTTGGTTGGTGGCAATATGCTCTGTGCCAGGATGCACATGGAGGGTCGTGGCCACTGTGAAGAACGACCCAATAACTTTTTGGGTCACCAAATATCTGAACGTGCATACATGTTCTATCGTGGACCGTGTATCTTACCGGTAGCGTTGCACTTAGATCCAACCAGACTCCAAATCTTATACTTTTTGTTGTAGTTTAACTGAAAGCTGAGCATATGGTGAACCAGTCTGGAAGCCCATTCGAATTGGAGCCGGTTGAACTGTAAGAAGACGCCGAGTCGAGAGCTAGAAATCTCTTCCCATTCATCCGGTTCGAGAGCTTTGTACAGTACTACAGTTCATCAAACAGGTTCGTGTCGTTGCTATAGTAGCTGATGCTTTTACACGGTGCCGGCTCATCACCCTTCGTGTACAACCTCCGAGGAAATTCTAGTTTGTTTGCCTCGTCCATTCTGTGGTAGAGACAGTTGATAGACAACTAAAATAAGTCTACAATCGAATTGACAAAGAAGTCTACAATTGAATTAGAAAGATGGATGCAAAGAAGTCTACAATCGAATTGCAAAGAAGTCTAAAATTGAATTAGAAAGAAATCTAAAATGGTAGAAGTCAACCTTTAGTTTAGGAAAACGGCGGCAAAGATGAGGCGGCGAAGATGAAGCGGCGGGGGAAAAAAATACAGAGTTCAGTGAGATCTGCTACAAAAAAAGTTAATCGAAGTAAGAAAAAGACAATCAAAAAGATGGAGATGTTAGTTTAACACGAAAAGGAAAGATGACAAGATGGGAATATCAACCGTTAGTGATAAGAGGAAGAGTAAGAGATACGCGGAAGAGATAAGCGGAAGAGAGATGACATGAGATGCATACATGACCAAGAATTAGAGAGATAACTATGGTTGTTATTCTTTGTTTTTGATGTTTTAAGTTGATTAAAATTAAAAAATAATTATAATATTCTCGGTTATGGAAACAAATTTTGGTTTACTAGCAGAAAAGTCTAAAGAACCCGATTAAAACCGGAACCTATTAATGATAGACTTTCCCGCTTATCGGTAAATTAAACAAATATATATATCTTACCGCCAACTAACATCACATCAATTAATACATTGTAATGATTATGTTGACGACTTCTCTAGAAGACATCTAACGGGAAAATGAGCTGTCTGCATATCTATCAAATCAATTTAATTTTTGTCCTAAGATGAAGAAGACTTCCCAAGAAGACTTCTTCCTGGGAATACTAAACTGTAAATCTATCGAATCAAATTAAATATTTGTACTAACATGCAGTAGACTTCCCGTGAAGACTTCTTCCTGGGAACCCTAAACCGTACTTTATACTGCAAATCTATCAAATCCAATTAATTTTTTGTACTAAGATGCAGAAGACTTCCCTTGAAGACTTGTAACACCCGCAAACCATTTTCTGGGAATTTTGGTGAGGGTGTCGATCGACACCACAGAGGGAGTGTCGATCGACACCAGTTGTGGCCGGTTTGGTCGGTTCAATTTTAATTGTCCGGTTTGTGTGGTTGGTTTAGGGAATCCCTAAATCGAGTTTTTAGGGTAGAAAACGACCTAGGGTCGTGTTATTTTGGTGTTTTCGCCGTTTTTGAGAAAAACACAAAGAGAGAGTGTTCTTGAGCTTTTGGGAAGAGTTTGAGAGATTCCTTGCTGTTCTTGGGAGATCTAAGGCTGGGAAGGTGTTAGAAGCTTGCTAGGAGTGAGGGAGTTCGTTCTTATTGGTCAGAAACTTCCTGCAAAGAGGTGAGTGCATGACCATGGCTTATCTAAGCTAAGATTTCTAGATTCTATGTGATTTGGTGCTTATGTGGTTGTTTCCTTGAGTTCTCTATGCTATTTCGTTGCTATCTGGGCTGGGTTTGGCTTCTGGGAGTGCAAGGAGCGGATTGGAGAAGATTGGAGGCGAGATTCGGAGTTTCTGATCGAGGGAAATCGCTGCTCGGTATCGGTGTCGGTCGACACCAGTTGGGGTGTCGGTCGACACCAACGCGAGGACGGCTCGGGACTTTGGCGAGTGTCGTTCGATGCCATGTGGAGGCGTCGGTCGACGCAAACTAGGGTTTTCGGGAGTGTCGGGCAGGGTGTCGGTCGACACCAGTTTGGCGTCGGTCGACACCAGATAGTCAGTGACGATCGACACCATCTGGTGTCGGTCGACACCCCTTGTTCAGTTGCGATGGATGTTGCATGCGTTGTATATTGCCTGGTTTGTTTTATTTATTGTTGTTTGTGGCTTGTAGAGATCTTATTGCTTGTGTGTATAGCCCAGTAGATGGGAGGATTGCCTCACTGAGTGTTTATCAAATACTCATGCATCTCAATTTGTGTTTGTGGTGCAGGTAAAGGCAAAGTGTGACCGTGGAATCAAGGCAATGAAGAGGAGGATGTTCTAGGGACTCGATTGGATGTTGTCTGGCATTTGCTAGGGTGCTAGAGTTGGGTCATTAGAAACATTGCTAGGTTGCTGGTTTCATGTTTCTTGTTGTTTGGTATTGAGATATTGTCTTGCTATATTATTGGTTTATTATTGGGTTATTATTGGTTATTAATTATGTTTTTCCGCTGTTGGTTGTGTTTATGGATAGGTGGCTAGTGGGTATGGGACCACTAGCTGTAGTTGTTTTAATATATTATATTTATTATTTATTTATTAAAAAAAAAAAAAAAGGTTGGTCGTTTCATTTTGGTATCAGAGCCCTTACGGTTCTAGGTTTGGGTTCACTAGGTTTCTGTTGTAGATGTTTGGGATTGCATGTCTTGATTGATTATGTGAGTTAGTCAATTGTGTGTGGCATGGAGTCTTAGAACATCCTCTTCGAGCCGAGTGTGTGATTCCACGGTGAGTTTATGTTTCTGTGTAATAATAGAAATTGTTTGCTTAGCCTTCTGTCCATGGTAGTGCAGATGGCTAGAGAGGGTGCTGTGGCTGGTCGAGGTCGTGGACGCGGACGTGGTCGTGGACGCGGACGTGGTCGTGGTAGGGGCAGAGTCCCAGTGGTTAGTGAGACCGAGGACCAGAGTGTGACAGCTGAGGGTGTTGGCGAGTCGCAGGGTGTTCCGGGGGATTCCGTGAGTGTGGCAGGAGGGGGCGGTGTTGATGCTCCAGTGGCCGGTGATGCTAGGGTCCCGGGTGTGGGGGTCCCAGCGGGTGGAGTCCCTGGTGTTGACCTTGCGGCTTTGCTAGCACAGGTGTTAGAGCGGTTACCACCAGTGGTACCGGCTCAGGCTCAGGTAGTGCCACCAGTGGTGGCAGAGGAGCGGCAGCCAGTGGCTGCGGATGCGGGGGTCCATGCTCGTTATCTCAGCATGTTGACAGAGATGGGTCGGTTGCGTACTGAGCAGTTTTCAGGAGGTGTAGATCCTACTGCTGCGGATGCGTGGAGGACGAGAGTGGAACGTAACTTCCACACTCTGAGATGTTCTGAGGAGTTTCGGGTGGACATAGGGGTCTACTTTTTGAGTGGTGATGCTGAGTTGTGGTGGAGATCTGTGGCTGCTAGGAGGGTGCAGCGGGAGATGACTTGGGCTGACTTCGTTTTGGAATTCAACCGCAAGTATTTTCCTAGAGAGGCATTGGATCGTTTGGAGGTGCAGTTCCTTCAGTTGTCTCAGGGGACACGGTCAGTGCGGGAGTTGGACTTGGAGTTCAGTCGACTTCTTTGTTATGGAGGTCGGGCTATGGAGCCTGAGGAGGCTCAGATCAGGAGGTTCTTGAGGGCTCTACGTGACGACTTGAGAGTTCACTGTAGAGGGAGGAGTTATGCTACGCGTGCAGAGCTGGTTGAGACTGCAGCAGAGATTGAGGAGGATATCCGGGCACAGTCAGTGGTGGTAGCTCCAGCAGTTCAGCCGAGTAAGGCTCAGCAGCAGGGTGGTTCTAGTAGGGGCGGTAGGCATGCTCAGGGAACCAAGAGGAAGTTGGAGGCTACGCAGAAGCCGAGCGGTGCGGGTTGCTTCGGTTGTGGGAGCAGGGATCACAGGGTTGCTAGTTGTCCCAAGAGGAGTGTTCCGACGGCAGGACCTCGGGTGTGTTATCATTGTAGGGAGACAGGGCACATCAAGCCTTTTTGTCCCAAGCTGCAGCCGGCAGCAGTGGCAGCGTTGCAGCAGGTGCAGCCTGGGGGTCAGCAGGTGGCACGGATTGAGCAGGGGCCTCGGGTTTACACGACAGTGGAGACTGGTGGAACCAGTGCCGGGCGATCACAGTATAATTTCTGGTACTTAATCTTTGTGAATTTTAGTAGGGTCAGATTTTATGTTCCTGTGATAAAGTGTTAGGTTCTCAACACATGAGGTTTGTGTAGGGACCTTGTTGGTGGGCGGGTTTAAGTCCCACGTTATGTTTGATTCTGGAGCTTCGCATAGCTTCATTACTCCAGAGTGTGCAGAGTGTGCGGGGATCAGCGGGGATCCTGGAGAGCGTACAGGAGTTGTTAGAGTTGCGGGAGGCAAGTTTCTGAGAGTTATTGGACGAGCTAGAGGAATTGATATTCAGATCGCAGGAGAGTCATGGCCAGCGGATTTGCTTATCAGTCCCGTGGAGCTGTATGATGTTATTCTCGGGATGGATTGGATGCATCGGCATATGGTGCATTTAGATTGCTATCGGGGTAGAGTGGAGTTTGAGCGACCAGGAGGGAAGTTGGTTTTTCAGGGTATTAGACCGACTTCAGGGAGTCTCGTGATCTCAGCCATTCAGGCTGGGAAGATGATCGAGAAGGGCCGTGAGGCTTATTTGGTCACTATATCTATGCCAGAGTCAGTGGGGAAGTCTACGGTTAGCGGTATTCCAGTAGTGGAGGAGTTTGAGGATGTGTTTCAGTCTCTGCAAGGATTACCACCATCTCGGTCGGATCCTTTTACCATTGAACTGGAACCGGGGACGACACCGTTATCCAAGGCTCCTTACAGGATGGCTCCAGCAGAGATGGCAGAGCTGAAGAAGCAGCTAGAGGACTTATTGAGTAAGGGATTCATCCGTCCTAGTGTGTCACCGTGGGGAGCGCCGGTGTTGTTTGTCAAGAAAAAGGATGGGAGTTTCCGGTTGTGTATTGATTACAGGGGTTTGAACCGGGTCACTGTGAAGAACAAGTACCCTCTCCCGAGGATTGACGAGTTGTTGGATCAGTTGAGGGGTGCTACTTGGTTCTCCAAGGTGGATCTGGCATCGGGTTATCATCAGATACCGATAGATGAGGCAGATGTGAGGAAGACTGCTTTCAGGACGAGGTATGGGCATTATGAGTTTGTGGTGATGCCTTTCGGGTTGACTAACGCACCAGCAGCGTTTATGAGATTGATGAACAGTGTATTTCAGGAGTTTCTGGATGTATCTGTCATCATTTTCATCGACGATATCCTGGTTTACTCTAAGAGTCCTGAGGAGCATGCAGTGCATTTGAGGGCAGTTATGGAGAAGCTGCGGGAGCAGAAGCTGTTTGCCAAGTTGAGCAAGTGTAGTTTTTGGCAGCATGAGATGGGCTTTCTGGGTCACATTGTTTCTGCAGGGGGGTTTCTGTAGATCCAGAGAAGATTCAGGCTATTAGGGATTGGCCTAGACCGCAGAATGCCACAGAGATCAGGAGTTTCCTTGGATTGGCAGGTTACTACAGGAGATTTGTGCAGGGGTTTGCAAGCAGAGCACGTCCTATGACTAAGTTGACAGGGAAGGATGTTCCTTTTGTCTGGTCAGAAGAGTGTGAGGAAGGCTTTGCAAGCCTGAAGGAGATGTTGACTACTGCGCCAGTGTTGGCTTTGCCTGAGCAGGGAGAACCCTATGTGGTTTATACAGATGCATCTAGAGTTGGGTTGGGTTGTGTTCTGATGCAGCATGGGAAGGTGATTGCTTATGCTTCGCGGCAGTTGCGGGTGCATGAAGGCAACTATCCTACTCATGATTTGGAGATGGGTGCTGTAGTTTTTGCCCTGAAGATTTGGAGATCTTATCTTTATGGTGCAAAGGTACAGGTGTTTACAGATCATAAGAGCCTGAAGTATATATTCACTCAGCCTGAGCTGAATTTGAGACAGAGGCGGTGGATGGAGCTTGTGGCAGATTATGATTTGGAGATAGCCTATCATCCTGGTAAGGCTAACACGGTTGCAGATGCTCTGAGTCGGAAGAGGGTAGCTTCGGCTCAGGAGCAGGAGATGGAGTCTCTGGTAGGGGAGATCAGTGCTTTGAGCTTATGTGTTGTTTCACAGGAACCGTTGGGTTTGGAAGCAGTAGATAGAGCAGATCTTCTGAGTAGAGTGCGGTTGGCTCAGGAGAAGGATTTGGGGCTAGTGAATGCCTCTAAGGATGTGGATTCAGAGTATCAGGTCTCAGATAATGGTTCTATCTTGGTGCACGGTCGTGTGTGTGTGCCCAAGGATGAGGAGTTGAGACAGGAGATTCTGAGAGAGGCTCATGCGAGCAAGTTATCCATTCATCCAGGAGCGACCAAGATGTACCGTGACCTCAAGAGGTACTATCATTGGGTCGGGATGAAGAAGGACGTGGCTAGTTGGGTTTCGAGGTGC
This sequence comes from Camelina laxa, assembly GCA_024034495.1. NCBI lineage: Eukaryota > Viridiplantae > Streptophyta > Magnoliopsida > Brassicales > Brassicaceae > Camelina > Camelina laxa. The sequence goes on from CM043883.1 coordinate 21,066,513, forward strand.
GAGGTGTGTCAGCTAGTGAAGGCTGAGCATCAGGTTCCTGGCGGGTTACTGAAGAGTTTACCCATTCCTGAGTGGAAGTGGGATATGATCACTATGGATTTCGTGGTAGGATTGCCAGTGTCACGGACCTTTGATGCTATTTGGGTCATTGTGGACCGGTTGACTAAGTCAGCACATTTTCTGGCCATTAAGAAGACTGATGGAGCAGCGGTCTTGGCTAAGAAGTATGTGAGGGAGATAGTCAGGTTGCATGGGGTGCCAGCAAGCATTGTGTCTGATAGGGATTCTAAGTTCACTTCGGTGTTCTGGAAGGCATTTCAGGCAGAGATGGGCACTAAGGTGCATATGAGTACAGCTTATCATCCCAGACTGATGGACAGTCAGAGAGGACGATCCAGACGCTGGAGGATTTGCTGAGGATGTGTGTGTTGGATTGGGGTGGCCATTGGGCAGATCATCTGAACCTGGTAGAGTTTGCTTACAACAACAGCTATCAGGCAAGTATTAAGATGGCTCCTTATGAGGCTTTGTATGGGAGGCCATGTCGTACACCATTATGCTGGACTCAGGTGGGGGAGAGGAGCATGTTTGGTGCTAGTTTTGTTCAGGAGACCTCAGAGAAGATTCGGGTTCTCAAGCTGAACATGAAGGAGGCTCAGGATAGGCAGAGGAGTTATGCAGATAGGAGGAGGAGAGATCTTGAGTTTCAGGTAGGAGACAGAGTGAACCTCAAGATGGCCATGTTGCGGGTCCGAACAGGTCATTGTCAGAGACTAAGTTGAGTCCGAGGTATATGGGTCCATTCAGAGTGATTGAGCGGATTGGACCAGTGGCATATAGATTGGAGTTACCTGAGGTGATGCGTGCATTCCATAAGGTTTTCCATGTGTCTATGTTGCGGAAGTGTCTCCGTGAGGGAGAGGAGGTGTTGGCTAAGATTCCTGAGGATCTTCAGCCTAACATGACTTTGGAGGCGAGACCAGTGAGGGTTCTCGAGAGGAGGATCAAGGAACTTCGGAAGAAGAAGATTCCTTTGATGAGAGTCCTTTGGGACTGTGATGGTGTTGAGGAGCAGACTTGGGAGCCTGAGGCAAAGATGAAGGCAAGGTTCAAGAAGTGGTATGAGAAGCAAGCCGCGACTTGAGCTTGTTTAGCCGGGCCCCATCTGTAATCCGTGGCTGGAGCGGGAATGGAGTATTCCAGCCCATCTCTCTTGTTACTCGGTCGCTTGGGGTGGTTGGTTGTGCGACTCAGTAACAAGATGAGGTGGTGTTTGGGGTACAAAGTTTCCGTGAGGCGGGGTTGTGAAGAGAAGTTTCCAAAAGTGGAAAGTTTCCAAAAATGGAAGGTGCTAAATATGGAAAGTTTTATGGGAGTTAGAATTTGTCCATTTTAGCGGTGGAGAGCCTTAAAGGGGGCTTGAGTGTGGCCTTAGTGGCGGACTTTTGAGTCAGTGTTCCTGTGTGTGGCGGTCTTTTTAGACATTGTGGGGTCTTTGTGATGGGCTTTTAGCCAGAGTGTCTTTGTGACGGTCCTCGTTAGGACATTTGTGTGGCCTTGGTGGCGGTCCTTTTTAGGACGTTTGTTTGGCCTTTGTGGCGGGCTGTTTAGCCAGAGTGTCTTTGTGACGGTCCTCTTTAGGACATTTGTGTGGCCTTGGTGGCGGTCCTTTTTAGGACGTTTGTTTGGCCTTTGTGGCGGGCTGTTTAGCCAAAGTGTCTTTGTGACGGTCCTCTTTAGGACATTTGTGTGGCCTTGGCGGTCCTTTTTAGGACGTTTGTTTGGCCTTTGTGGCGGGCTGTTTAGCCAGAGTGTCTTTGTGACGGTCCTTCGGGACAGATGGTCTTTGTGACGGTCCTTCGGGACAGATGGCCTTTGTGGCGGGCTGTTAGCCAGAGTGCCTTGGTGGCGGTCCTCTTTAGGACATTTGTTTGGCCTTGGTGGCGGTCCTCTTTAGGACATTTGTTTGGCCTTGGTGGCGGTCCTCTTTAGGACATTTGTTTGGCCTTGGTGGCGGTCCTCTTTAGGACATTTGTTTGGCCTTGGTGGCGGTCCTCTTTAGGACATTTGTTTGGCCTTGGTGGCGGTCCTCTTTAGGACATTTGTTTGGCCTGGTGGCGGTCCTCTTTAGGACATTTGTTTGGCCTTGGTGGCGGTCCTCTTTAGGACATTTTGTTTGGCCTTGTGGCGGCCCTTGTGGCGTATATGATCCTTGTGTGGTCATGAGGTATTCCAGTGAGGGAATATGTGGTTGGTAGGACATTGAGATGTTTTACGCGAGCCACGGGAAGGAAACCTGGATAGGGATAGGACTCGGACGTGTTCAGAATCGTTTGCTCGCGACTCTTGGGGGACTTAGGTTCTCCTAGTACTGCCATTTTCAGAGACTTTGTGGCTCGGGAGAATGGTTGGTATATCGACTTCGGATGACGATCCGGGGGCGCGCTGTAGGGTGGCAACCCGAGAGACGAGTTTGGACTTTTCTTTATATATTATGGCATGCGGGCTTCGGCCTGATGAGGAGCCAACATTTGGCATGCAGACTTAGGTCTGATGAGGAGCCAATAAAAACTCAAGGTTTAGGCCTATGAGTAAAGGAAAGTCCAAAAAGTCAAGAGCAAATGACGCCTGGAGCGTGAGTCTATCGCCTAGAGGTGACCTTCTGTAGATCGGTCAGAGGAGTGCGGGCCGTGGGGACGGTTGCACGGGAGTCCTTGACTGATGGTTGTTCGAGATTCGAGGACGAATCTAGATTGGTGGGGGAGAATTGTAACACCCGCAAACTATTTTCTGGGAATTTTGGTGAGGGTGTCGATCGACACCACAGAGGGAGTGTCGATCGACACCAGTTGTGGCCGGTTTGGTCGGTTCAATTTTAATTGTCCGGTTTGTGTGGTTGGTTTAGGGAATCCCTAAATCGAGTTTTTAGGGTAGAAAACGACCTAGGGTCGTGTTATTTTGGTGTTTTCGCCGTTTTTGAGAAAAACACAAAGAGAGAGTGTTCTTGAGCTTTTGGGAAGAGTTTGAGAGATTCCTTGCTGTTCTTGGGAGATCTAAGGCTGGGAAGGTGTTAGAAGCTTGCTAGGAGTGAGGGAGTTCGTTCTTATTGGTCAGAAACTTCCTGCAAAGAGGTGAGTGCATGACCATGGCTTATCTAAGCTAAGATTTCTAGATTCTATGTGATTTGGTGCTTATGTGGTTGTTTCCTTGAGTTCTCTATGCTATTTCGTTGCTATCTGGGCTGGGTTTGGCTTCTGGGAGTGCAAGGAGCGGATTGGAGAAGATTGGAGGCGAGATTCGGAGTTTCTGATCGAGGGAAATCGCTGCTCGGTATCGGTGTCGGTCGACACCAGTTGGGGTGTCGGTCGACACCAACGCGAGGACGGCTCGGGACTTTGGCGAGTGTCGTTCGATGCCATGTGGAGGCGTCGGTCGACGCAAACTAGGGTTTTCGGGAGTGTCGGGCAGGGTGTCGGTCGACACCAGTTTGGCGTCGGTCGACACCAGATAGTCAGTGACGATCGACACCATCTGGTGTCGGTCGACACCCCTGTTCAGTTGCGATGGATGTTGCATGCGTTGTATATTGCCTGGTTTGTTTTATTGATTGTTGTTTGTGGCTTGTAGAGATCTTATTGCTTGTGTGTATAGCCCAGTAGATGGGAGGATTGCCTCACTGAGTGTTTATCAAATACTCATGCATCTCAATTTGTGTTTGTGGTGCAGGTAAAGGCAAAGTGTGACCGTGGAATCAAGGCAATGAAGAGGAGGATGTTCTAGGGACTCGATTGGATGTTGTCTGGCATTTGCTAGGGTGCTAGAGTTGGGTCATTAGAAACATTGCTAGGTTGCTGGTTTCATGTTTCTTGTTGTTTGGTATTGAGATATTGTCTTGCTATATTATTGGTTTATTATTGGGTTATTATTGGTTATTAATTATGTTTTTCCGCTGTTGGTTGTGTTTATGGATAGGTGGCTAGTGGGTATGGGACCACTAGCTGTAGTTGTTTTAATATATTATATTTATTATTTATTTATTAAAAAAAAAAAAAAAAAAAGGTTGGTCGTTTCAAGACTTCTTCCGGGGAATACTAGAAAGTACTTTATACTGCAAATCTATCTAATGAACCGTTAACGCCGATGGACAAGAGTTGAGGGTTAATATAGAATTCTACACTTAATAGTATATAGAAATGGTATGATAGTTACCCAACCGTGAATGATTTCAGACTCCAATTCTTCGTAGATGTGATGATTTAGATTGACCGATACAAGTACTGAAAGATTTCCAATTCTCCGTCGTGCAACCTGGACTTAGATCATGAGGCATCGACTTTTTGCAGACTTTTTTTTTCTTTTTTGACAGAATGAAATGATTCGATTACTTTTTTGTGTTTATATAGACGAGTCTAAGCGGTTATAATGAACAGTTACATATAAGTCATCTAACCGTCGCGTCGCTACTCACGGTTATAATGAACAGTTATATATAAGTCATCTAAACGTCGCGTCGCTACTCATTAACGAGTAGACTTCACAAGTACACCTAACACTTAGACTTCTTTAATCAAATTTGTTGACTTTATAAAAAGTTTAATAGGTGAAATCTAGTCAAAATATTACAAAAACTGAAGCAAGTTCACATATTACAGACATTAATACGACGGAAGCGATAAAGAAAGGTCTACAAAATCAAAGAGATGAATACAACAATGAGGATTATACCGGCGATTAACACATTCTCGACCACCCCGCGTACACGATGAACTAACAGACGTAATTTCTTCATCTCATCTTTCATCTTGTCTAGCTCCTGCTGAACACATATCAATTCTTCGTTTTCCTGGATGGCTGTAATAGAATCCCTTTGGTCATCAAGGTTACCTCTCATTACCTCAAGTTCTTGCATAATTGCCTCATCCCACCACTTCATAATATAGTCCTCTCCATCCTATACAAAGAAACAAATATACCCATAAGAATATTATTTATACTTAAATAATAATTATACCAAACGAGTAAAAACACCTCATGGTTATTGCATCCAAAGAAAATCCATCCAGGATTGTCAGCTGTAGTGAAACATTTCATAACGGTTTCTAATACGATCTCCCCAAGGATTGAACTCCGTTGAAAGGCTGCTGAAGAGTGATTAGTGATGAGACTCGATGGTGATGGTGCGTGAACGATAATGTGGTGGATATGGAGATGATCAAGTGATAAAAGCAATGACGAGATGGTGAGGATTGTTTTGATGGTTATATGGATGGTAACAAAGTGAAGAGTTTCTGAATCACAAAGTGTATAGAAACCCAGAAATCAAGAACGCATTCAAGAATTAGAATTGAGAGAAAAAGTTTAACAATACTTGTTCATACAACTTCTTCGCTAAAGAACAAAGAGGCGTAGCTTTGGGGTTTTATAATTAACCCTAGGGCCCGACACTCCAAACAACAGGAAGTTCAAAATAAACAACAAGACGTTTAAAGGAAATAAGAAAACAGCGAAACGTCTAGGTGACCTGTAGTAGTACAGAAGTCACTTGTACTAGTACAGAAGTACATTATTCCCCATTAGTAATAACTTCTAGATAACTCGACGTAGTGATCCATTTGCCTCATTAAAAACCATACTGAGAAAACCCATTGGGATAAAACTCAGCTATGGGAAAAAGAGTACAAACTTCACACCTAAGTTATCTAGTTATCATTACCGAGTGAAGTCTTCAAGGTGGATATGTTGAAGACTTGGATCCTTGGTAGGTTGAATGACCCCTCAACTATGAGTGAGTGAGCTTCCTTGGCCATCTCCTTAGCTCTCAAACGAGTGATCCTTCCCACCATCTCCGGTTTCTCTGCAGCCTCCGGTTCCGTGCTTGCCACGATCATATCAGTTTCCCTTCCGCAGAAACATTTTTCAGGAATTCCAATTGTTAAGCCAACAAAGTTCACTTCAGGTTGACCTACACTCCTTATTTGCAAAGAACTAGAAGATGGCTGAGTGTAGCTGTGTAACCCCATATCTGTGTGCAAAATGAAAAAAAAATACGGTGAGAACATATATATTTATGGACAAAATTAGCTACATCGTTACAAAAGCAAAGTGCGGACGATTAATGATGAGAATACTTATCTGAGATGTCCCTGAGTAAGACGATAAATAATGAGAATAGAATCTTAATTCGGGAGAGCTACAATATCGGAAGTTTTGAGAGAGAAATTGTAGAGAGAGAAATTTTGGAGAGAGAAATTTTGGAAAAAGAGATCACATAAAAACTAGGGTTATAGAAACAAGTATATATATGGTTAAAATTATCCGTAGGTTAATATTAGGAATCGGTATGCATTCGGTTAGGTTCAGCTACCGGTTTGTTTAAATTGTCAGTGCAATTAAGATAATATATTATTAATGGTTGATGGTAAAAAAAAGTCAACCACTAATAGTATTACAGAGAAGTCTACTTATACTATTCCTAAATCAAATAATTTTAGCCTAATCAACCTTTCCTTGTTTAATTTTACTGGTTTATATGTAAATTTATTTTATATCAATGCAGAAAGTCTATGTGATCATTATTTAATCAATATGTTTATAAATTATCTTTTATAATTTTTAAAATTAAAATTTAGAGTTTAATTAGTTAGTAGACGTCTAACTGTAATCTACTTTTGAGAAATTTGTTGTAGACTTCCTCCGGGTTACATATGTCATTTTGACTTCTGTTTTTTGTTTGGTCGTAAGGAAGACAACTGTAATTTCAGTACCCTTAGTGGTTATGTTTCTCCTCTTTCGAAAATGGGGTCTACGTTTTTATTTAAAATCAAATAAAGGTACAAAAAATGCAATTGTCCCAAAACTTATTAGAATTTATGATCCGTTTGACCCATAAATTGTTCTATATTGACAAATTCACGTAAAAACCACTAGTTTAATGTTTACCTGCCAGTTTTGATCGACATGCCTAACCAATCTTTTTTTTTTGGAGTTGATTCCAAAATTGGTACCTATCTTTTTTGGACTATTTCTCTAATGCTTGGTATTTCTTAAATATAACCAAATTAAGGCTATAATGGTTGAATATATATTAGAACTTAAATTAGATGATTCTACTCTTTAAGTTGACTAAGGATTTTATAAACATAATAAGATGATATTTTCTCCTTTATTTTTATTTATCAGAGTTATTCTTAACTTTCGTTTTTTTAAAAATCATATGTAAAACTTTTCAATATCCTTTTATTTTTCATATTTTTTTGGATTTCATATCTTTTTTTCAACCATAGATTTATCTTTTCAATTATTTATTTAGTTATGTTTTGAATAACCGGTCTGTTTAATCCTTGAATATTGTTTTTGTTATTTTGTGTTTTGAATGATTATTTTTTTCATCATTGACTATTATTTTGGTTTGTCATCTCTTTTCACTACAAAAAAGGTATTTAGTGTCATTTATTTTAAATATTTGCATTAGTTATAATTGATGCAAATGTCTTTTATATAATTTATATAAATGACTTTGAAAGTGGTGATACAAATATTTTGTATGGGTTGAAATATTTATTTTCATATTACTTATTGTAATTGATGTCAATATGCATCAATTATTAAAAATGATGTTAATTTTCATTATTTAATGCAAATTATATTAGTGTTTGCATCAATTTATCAAAACAATGTTAATAGTGTTTATATCATCAAAATGTCACAAGAGCCGCCACTAAGGCCAACAAATGTTCTAAACAGGACCTTCATAAAAACTAAACGAATGTCTAATTAAACAGACCGTCACCAAAGCTAAACAATTGTCCTAACAATGACCGCCACCGGGGCCATACATCCCGAAGGACCATCACGAAGACCACACATTCTGAAGGATTGTCACGAAGGCTATACAACCTGAAGGACCTTCATGAATACCATACATTCACGAAGACCACTCATCTTGAAGAATCGTCTAAACAGGTCATACGTCTCGAAGGACCATCAAGAAAACCATATATCCCGGAAGACCGCCTAAACAAGCAACATTGACTAAACAGCCCGCCCTTGCTAGAACCTCCATGATGCTGAGACTTTCTCAGCTGAACCGCAAGTCGACGAATTTCTGATAATAATTCTTATAGCGCATAAAATGTTCTACAATTTACATACAAATAAATCTTACAAAGGTAAATTTTACAGCCATCAAAACAAACAAGAATAAAGTTTATGATATAATAGAATTAACTATTTTTGAATTATAAAATAATATTTTTATTTAATATAAATATTTATATTATTTTATTTTATTTTCGTCAAACATATATATGATTATTTCCTTGTATTGTAGTTTTTCCTTTGACTATAACTTTTACATTAACTATATTTTTGTCTTCTTTGAGAAATAATAATTAATTTCTCTTTTTATAGATTTATTTGAGGAATAATAATTAATTTCTCTCTTTAGAACGAGACGTTTTGAAATCATGCATTCACTTTAATTAGGTTAAATTGGGTTTTATATTAAATTGTAGATCTGCTATTTTTTTTTTTTTTGCAAATTGGTTTAAATAGAACTTTCCAAAATCTTTGGTTATAGTATAAGATGAGACTTTGTCTAAAATTTGAGTCGCATCAGAATGGATATCGAAATATGTTAAACAATGGCGAAAGGTATGTCTTCTTCAAAAGAACTTTAGAAAAAGAAAAAAAAAAATCACCAATTCAATCATGTTTGAATGTTTTCAAATATTTAGATATGTTAAGTTTTGTAGGTTTGGAATTCAAAATTAACTAGAAAAGAGTAAATTGGCTGATATCAATTTAATTTGTAATTGTCTTTTCACTAAGGGCATTCGCAATCATTCAACTTTGCTACCTCTTAGTCTTTCTCCTCGTACTCTATTTTTTGGCAGAAATATGTACAAGCATCATTTTACACATAGTGACACCAAAGCACAAGTGGTAATAAACATATGTAACAATAGTTGTTAACTCAACATGTTTGCTTTGGTATCTTGTTTTATTATTTAGTTTGGAGACTATGTGTAAAGTGATTAGTATCTTTTCTATTATAAAAATAAGATGGGAAGATGATGCATAAGAGGTCGTAACGTTGAATTATTGGATTTGTTAAAACAAACAGACCTTTTTTTATATAATTAAATACAATATATATATATATATATTAAGCATCTCATACTAGTTAATTAAACAAACCAATCCCCACACACTAACCAATCAATAATAAACCAACATTCAATAACATGCACAGCGGAAACATATCAATAATACAAAACCAATCCATCCAGAACTCACCCAAAAGTCACAGGAACCATCAGAGACCCTATAGCAATCACAACCAACAAGAAAAAAACACCAAAACAACACCAAACAAGCAAAACATAAGAGATCTCAGGCTTAGATCAGCCATGGTCATGCACTCACCTCTTCTGCAGGAATATTTGATTGAGAAACGGTGGAAACAACACCACAAGAAGCTTCTCCTTCGTTCCCAGCAACTACACTCCGTTCCACAGCAACAGATCTCCCCAAAACCTCCAAGAACAAGCCAAAACCTCTCAAGAACATTCACAAAACTATCTCTCCTTTTTCTCACTCAACGGCGACCAAACACACCCTCAAACCCTTAATTTGTCGCTTCTCCACTTATATACTCGGTTTAGATAACTAAACCAAACCAACCAAACCAAAATCGCGAATTAAAACAAACCCGTCGAACCCAGGATTGGTGGTGTCGATCGATGCTACAAAGGTGTCGATCGACACTCCAACCAAAACCGCATAATCCGGTTCGCGGATGTTACAATTTACCCCCACCAGTAAGGATTTGTCCTCGAATCCAGCGGTACCGTCCCTCTGTCAAGGACCTCCGTGCCACCGTTAACGCGGCCCGCACGTCCTCCAACCAGACTAAACACCGTCAGCCAAGGTTTCCCGTGCAACTGTCGCAACAGCCCGCACACCTCCGACTAAACCATGAGGTCTCCCTCTAGCCAATATACTCACATCACAGACACTATTTGCTCACAACTCAGTGCTTCCCCCATCCTTGGTCGCAACCAACGAATCATGCCTGCTCGCTATCAGGCCAACCGCCTTAAGCTACGGCATCCAGGAAGTCACTCACACACACTCCCCCCACTCTCAGGTCGCAACCTATGAGTCATACCGGCTCACTGCCAGGCCATAGCCTACAGCTACGGTATCCAGGGATTCACTCACACCCACTCCCCCCGCTCTCGGGTCGCAACCCTCGAGACATACCGGCTCACTGCCGAGCCGCGGCTCGCAGCTACAGTATCTAGGGAGTCTCAAAATCCCGCTCATGGGTCGTCACCCTAAAGCGCGCTCTTGGATCGTCATCCAAAGCAACATACCACTCCCACTCTCTGGCCACAAAGTCCATCGAGCTATTGGTATCACATGAGTTGGGCCCACACAATCTTGAGCAAACAAGTCTGATGTCATTGAGTATCTCCCGACTAGATCTACCTCAACACTTTCCATTAATAAGCAAGATTTAACTATTCATAAAACTTCCCATTTTTAGAAACTTTCCCTTTTATTACGACATTCTATTTATGGAAACTTTCCATTTATAGAATTCCCGAGCTATTTCCTTTCCACTGGTTTCACGATTCCCAAATCCAAAGCACTCCAACTTTTATTAAAACCTCAAATGCAATAATCGTTTACAACTCCAAACAAAAAATACATAATGAAAGAAAGAAACCAAAAACTAAAACTAAGCGCCGGAATGGGCACTCGGTCCTCCCTTTGGCTGCGCCGCAACCTTCATCAACTGCCTCCTCTTAGGACAAGAAGGCCTGATATGCCCCTCCTCCCCACAATGATAACACACTCGACGGTACTCCTGCGAGTCATCTCCCTTGGGACCGCTCGCCAACACGTGATCCGTGCTCCCGCGCCCATAACATCCCTGGCCACCTTGGTTTGCCACTGTCGTCTCTTTCCGCTTCCTTTTACGCCTTTGCTCCAACTTCCTATCCTTGTTTGGAATGTTCTGCTCCAATGTCTCCTCTAGCCGCTGGACTGACCACCACTAACTATGACCTCAAGTCATCCTCTATCCCAGCTGCAACCTCAACCAGCTCCGCCCTCATAGTATAGCTCCTCACTCTGCACCGAGTCCTCAGATCATCCCGTAAAGCCAACAAGAACCTCCGCACCTGAGCCGACTCTGGTTCCCATGCCCGGCCTACATACCCTACAAGCTGACTGAACTCTGCATCCAGCTCCCGTACTGTGCGGTCCCCCTGAGTCAACCCCAATAACCGTGCCTCCATACGATCAAGAGCCTACTGTGGGAAATACTTGGAGTTAAACTCCCTCACAAAATCTCCTCAAGTCATATTCCGCTGCACCCTCCGTGCGGTCACCGACCTCCACCACACACGTGCATCACCTGACAAGTAGTGCACTGCCAAATCCACTCTAAACCGGTCGGGACACCGAAGCAACTGGAAAAGATCCTCCATCCGCTCTCTCCACTCATCCGCTACAATCGGATCCGTACCTCTAGAGAAAGACCCTGCTCCCACTCGCTGCAGCTGCACCATCATCTGCACATACTGAGCATCCACTACCTCGGCCCCGGCTGCTCACCCGCCTGCAAACCCGTCACAGGCTGCACCGCTGGGACCTGCCCACCAACCTCTGGCGGCACTACCGGAACCTGCCCTCCAACAACTGGCGGCACTACTGCTGGAAGTCGCTCCAAAACCTGAGCTAGCAAGCCCATCAAGACATCCTCCCTGCCTGGAGCACCCCCTGCTGCAACCCCCACACCCAGGGCAACACCGTGACCGACACCGGGCCCATACACCCTGCCGTCACCCAAACCAGCCTGGTCTCCAGACGCACTAGGATGAACCTGTGACTCTGCTACCTCCTCACTGACCATGCTCTGGGTCACACTCTCACTGGCCTCCGGAACCTGACCTCGTCCCCGACCACGATCACGCCCGCGACCAACAGAACCTCCACCTCTAACCATCTGTATCACCAAGAATAGAAAGCTAAGCAACCAATAGTTCTAATAACACAAGAACACAACTCACAACCGTGAAATCACAAAGCAGGCTCGAAGAGGATGTTATAGGACTTCATGACACACACAATTAACTACTTCACACAATCATCTCTAGCATGAAATCCTAAACTTCAACAGCAAAAACACAGTGAACCCTTGACCTAGAACCGTAAGGGCTCTGATACCAAAATGAAACAACCCAACCTTTTTTTTTAATAATTAAATACAATATATATATATATAATTAAGCATCCCATACTACTTAATTAAACAAATCAACCACCACACACTAACCAACCAATAATAAACCAACATTCAATAACATGCACAGCGGAAACATATCAATAATACAAAACCTATACAATAACATTTCTAACCATTCTATCCAGCAACCTAACATAACACTAACCAAGGTTCCAACAACATAACCAATAAATCCAATAACACACAAGAGACCCTAGATCATCCTCTTCCTCATCGCCATGATTCCACGTCACATACCTGCACACCACAGACAACAATTGAGATACGTAAGTATTATCACAAATACTTAATGAGGCAATCCTCCCATCTACTAGGCTATACACACAAGCAATTGAGATTCCAATGCTTAACAAACCAGGAAAACACGAAACAGACAAGTTGGTGTCGACCGACACCAGAGTGGTGTCGACCGACACCAGAGTGGTGTCGATCAACACTGGCCCAAACATGGTGTCGACCGACACCCACTCTGCAGACGCGTTCTGCTCGAAGCCGATCGTCGAATCTCCTTTCCAATCCATCTCCAATCCATCCAGAACTCACCCAAAAGTCACAGGAACCATCAGAGACCCTATAGCAATCACAACCAACAAGAAAAAAACACCAAAACAACACCAAACAAGCAAAAACATAAGAGATCTCAGGCTTAGATCAACCATGGTCATGCACTCACCTCTTCTGCAGGAATATTTGATTGAGAAACGGTGGAAACAACACCACAAGAAGCTTCTCCTTCGTTTCCAGCAACTACACTCCCTTCCACAGCAACAGATCTCCCCAAAACCTCCAAGAACAAGCCAAAACCTCTCAAGAACACTCACAAAACTTTCTGTCATTTTTCTCACTCAACGGCGACCAAACACACCCTCAAACTTAATTTGTCGCTTCTCCACTTATATACTCGGTTTAGATAACTAAACCAAACCAACCAAACCAAAATCACAAATTAAAACAAACCCGTCGAACCCAGGATTGGTGGTATCAATCGATGCTACAAAGATGTCGATCGACACTCCAACCAAAACCGCATAATCCGGTTCGCAGATGTTACATTTGTTCTCAGTGGTGTAGTTTTAGTATTTTTTGATAAGTTTTATTTAAGCGTAGTTGATCTAGAAGTTTAGTATGCATTCATGTAGAGATGTTTTAAAGCTTCCGAAAATTTTACTTACTTTTTGTTTTTCAAGGAAGAAAATAAAAACTATGTACAACTTTAAGAGTAAATTTGAATTTTAAGGGTATAAGAATTTTTTAATATATATATTTTTTAATATATATAGTATGCATGCAGGGAGTATATATGTATATATTTATTTTGGTTGTTGTTATAACTAAAATTTATTATGACTAGTTTATGTGTATTAACTATGTATGTTTATGTGTACGTATTAACTATATATGTTTTATTATGACTAGTTTCTTGAACTAAGTTTTTAGTAAGCTACAAACGGCAAACCATAAGAATGTTGATGTGTCATATTTTCTTTTTCTTGGTCAATGTATTTGATGTGTATTAACTGCCGTAGTTTTAATGGTTTTATTTTTAAGTGAGTTGTTAATCTCTCATAACACAAAAACGTTGACATGTCTAATGTCTTAATATACGTATAACGTAATATACTGGCGAAAAAAAAACAATTTCCACGGTAATGTAATTAGTTTGTAGGTATCACTTTTCTCTTTCTTTTAGTAGGTACAAGCATATATGAGCATATGAAATGAATTCGGTATATCTTTACGATCTTGTAGATATTTTACATGCGAATATTGTTTTAAAATATATACAAAACTACAAATTATATAAAACAAAAAGAAAAAAGGAAAGACAGCAATTATGTAGGGTCACTAATCAATAGTATAAACGTAGCCTTAGCTCTTCTTCTCTTCGTATCTTTTTGTTCATCTCATCATTTCTTTCTCGCTCACACACTCACAAGAAAGAAAGAAAAGATGGTTCTCGCAAGAACGGCAACGAACAGTGATGAATCTGTCTGCACCATGTTCGGATCTCGCTATGTTCGCACTACACTTCCCAAGTAAGTACACCAATTAATAATATTGAAGAAAAATATAGTTTCAATCATTTTTTTTTTTTTATGGTTTTGTTCTATCCTTTGATTTGGACAAAAAGGTATGAGATCGGTGAGAACTCGATACCGAAGGACGCTGCGTTTCAGATCATAAAAGACGAGCTGATGCTTGATGGTAACCCTAGGCTTAACCTAGCTTCGTTCGTGACTACATGGATGGAGCCAGAGTGTGACAAACTCATTATGGACTCCATCAACAAGAACTACGTTGACATGGATGAGTACCCTGTCACCACCGAACTCCAGGTCTAAATCTCTCCATCTCTCGATCCATAATAGTTAACTAATGGTGCTAGCTAGATCTTTTTCTTGTTCTAGTTTGCTTTGGAATGGTTACACAATTTCGCAATGGTTTCATTAAAAATATATAATTAATTATTTTGAAAAAATATTATTTAAATTTAAGTGTCGTTCCATATACTTCTGTTTTTGTTTTTAACGAAAAATTGGGTTATAGGTTAACGAAAAAAAGTAGAAAATTTGGGTTATAGGTTAGAGGGAGTGGATTTGTTCAACAAAAACAAAAAAATGTTAGAGGGAGTGGAAGATGAAAAATCTGCTGTTTAGATAAATTTAGTATTAGTCCAACATTTAATTCTCCTTAACAATATAGAAGAAGACAAATTTACATTATTACTTATTTTCGTTTTTTGTATTTAGAAAAGAAAAATGTCCATACGTTTCTAGTTTTTATTGGCCGACATGTCCATGCTCTTAGACTAGTGGACTTGGTCGTTTTGTAAGTTGTTCTCTAACTTAATCTCTTGACCATAAATAACATTGACTTATGTTAAATTTTCATCAATACTAGTGGGCCACTTGAAATGAACTTCAGAAAATAACACATTCGGTTTGTCAATAAACCAATCGGCATAGCATCCCGGTTTTTTATTTATCTGAAATGAATCAACCAAGTAGTATGATTAAAGTTGAAAACTTCTAAATCATTGAGAATCAAAGTATGGGAGAAAAAGATGTCAAAGCAGAATAATTGAATAGTCGTAGGACAATGTTATCACTTTTGTCGGCAACCTCTCTTTGATTGTGTTTTTTTTTGGCAAGAGGGCTTAAGCCTCTCATTGTTTTCCACACACTATTTTTGGTTTTGATTAGTCCACGCAACTTTTTCCCACTAGATGGTATGGTACAATTTAATCGAGTATTCTGTATATGAATGCGTGGTACACGTTGTATTTTTTGACAAAAGATAACAAAGTAAGAAAAATGAATAAAATGGAAAAAAAAACAAAAAAAGGAAGATAAAAGTAAATAAATTGACATATGAGTATACAAACAGTTGCGACTTGTGATGAAACCTAGGAGGAGCCCACCCACCATTAAAATCTCGTGATTGTAAGGTCAATCGTCATATTGATTTTATCATGTGAAACTTTGAAAAATTCACCATTAAGAAGTTGGTACTTGTTTGTTCATATATGGATATGTGATGGCATCACTGTGTGCATTTGGTGCTTCTTGATAGTGTGAATTTGATGATAGCAAATAGTGTATACATTATTATGTCATTTCTCAATAAAATAGATATATGCCCATTATCAATATTATGATATCTTTTAGTTTACCAAAAAAAGTTACCGTTTAATTTGACAAAAAGAAAGATATTTTGACGAATGAATCACTGAATTTGGTAGATTCACAATCTACTCCTTTAATTCTTCTATTGTTATGTGTTTTCTTAAGTTATGAATCAATGTGGTTTTTAAGTTGTTGATAAATTTAATTAATCAATCACCAAAAAATGAAGATTAAACTAAGCTAGTAGATAGATAGAGTAATCGACAAAGAAAAAATAACAGTATTAAATTTTCATTTGTTAAAAAACCTAAAACAGTATTAAATTCTGTTTTCAGAAATTAAATTAAAGAAACAACTGAAGAATGGTTACTTTTGTTATATTGAACTCATAATTCATAATTTCGTTTTTTTATTATTATTTTGGAAAAACAGAACCGATGTGTGAACATTATAGCTCGACTGTTCAATGCGCCACTTGAGGAAAATGAGACTGCAGTGGGAGTAGGGACAGTTGGTTCTTCAGAAGCCATCATGTTAGCTGGACTGGCCTTCAAAAGAAAATGGCAGAACAAGCGCAAGGCTGAGGGTAAACCCTATGACAAACCCAACATTGTAACTGGAGCCAACGTTCAAGTAAGTATTTATACATATTCATAGTACAATATGGTGAAAAAACATCATAGATAAAGAGATGGTTTAGTAAGAATCATACTTCAAATATCTAGTAAAATATTCCAAAGCATTCTTTTGGGTTAAATATTACCATGATTTTCATTATAATCGAATCTATTATTGATTTATCGATATGGTTTTGTTTTTCTTTCAGATTTGGTTTTTAATAAAGAAAAGAATCATAGTTTTCGATTTTTGTTTGAATTGGATTTTATTTTTTTCGGTTATTGGAAAAGTAAAATATCATTACAATCCTTAAAAAATCTCTTGTTCCATTTTTAGGATTGAACTTTTTGGATTTGGTTCGAATAGGATGGGTTGTATTTTATTTTTCTCTAAAATGAAACACCATCATTTTAGAAATTAAGTGTATATATTCACAAAGATGGTCTAATTCAGGTGTGCTGGGAGAAATTTGCTCGATACTTCGAGGTGGAGCTAAAAGAGGTAAAGCTAACTGAAGGTTACTACGTGATGGATCCAGACAAAGCAGCAGAGATGGTGGACGAGAACACAATCTGTGTCGCGGCCATATTGGGGTCAACACTCAACGGTGAGTTCGAAGACGTGAAGCGTCTCAATGACTTGCTAGTCAAGAAAAATGAGGAGACTGGTTGGAACACACCGATCCACGTGGATGCAGCAAGTGGAGGGTTCATTGCTCCATTTATCTACCCTGAATTGGAATGGGACTTTAGGCTTCCTTTGGTTAAGAGCATCAACGTGAGTGGTCACAAGTATGGACTGGTCTATGCTGGTATTGGTTGGGTCGTGTGGAGGGCACAAGAGGATTTGCCTGAAGAGCTTATCTTTCATATTAACTATCTTGGTTCTGATCAACCCACTTTCACCCTCAATTTCTCCAAAGGTATGTAATGTATATGTTTCATATTTTATAGTTGAATATTTAACGATGTTATGTCTATGTAACATGATAAAAATTTTGGTTGTTGTAGGATCGAGCCAAATTATTGCTCAATACTACCAGCTCATTCGTCTTGGATTCGAGGTGAGTCTAGTGTTACTCGTAGTAAACCATAAAACCGTAGATCTTTTGTAAAATATATATATTAGGTCAATTTCTTTAATTTTTTTGCTGACTCTAGTGAACTTTTTACATGGGACGTTTTGGTTTGAATAGGGCTACAAAAATGTGATGGAGAATTGCATTGAGAACATGGTGGTTCTCAAAGAAGGGATAGAGAAAACAGAGCGTTTCAACATAGTCTCAAAGGACCAAGGAGTGCCAGTCGTAGCCTTCTCTCTCAAGGACCATAGTTTCCACAACGAGTTCGAGATCTCTGAGATGCTACGTCGTTTCGGCTGGATTGTTCCAGCTTACACTATGCCTGCGGATGCACAGCACATCACGGTTCTGCGTGTTGTCGTCAGGGAAGATTTCTCAAGAACACTCGCGGAGAGACTAGTGGCAGATATTTCGAAGGTGCTTCACGAGCTGGATACCTTGCCTTCCAAGATATCTAAGAAGATGGGACTAGAAGGGGTCGCGGAAAATGTGAAGGGGAAGAAGGTGGAGAGGGAGCTTTTGATGGACGTTATTGTTGGATGGAGGAAGTTTGTGAAGGACAGGAAGAAGATGAATGGTGTGTGCTAAGGAAGTGTGTTCTGTTGTGTTTGTGTGTGAACAAAGGTGTACTCGTGAGGACTTTGGCGTTTATGTGTTGGTATCTCTATTTGAACCAGTTATTATGGATTCTATGATTCTATAATCTTGAAGCTCATTATAAGCCGTTGTTGTTGTCTTATTGAGCTATTGTGAAATAGTCTTAAAATAAGTATCTAATGCTCCGTAGTTCGATGTGTGCCACCAAATGAATTAACATGATCTACATCTGAAAGGCATCACTCCAATGCATGCACTTCAGTTCATAAGGCTAATGTTGATGTTATGATTATATAACTTGTTGGTCAGCACTTTTCTTGAGAAAGCTTCCCTTTTTTCCTAAGTTCTATTAATGAATATAAGCAAAACCTTCAATATAGTAGATATTGAAATATGTATGAATACGTAATTTTGAAAGCTAAGTATCAAAATCTGAGCTAATGATCAAAACCGGAGCTAATTACCTAGTTGTTTGTACTACTGTTATCGAATGTAATAGACTGCAAACACACATTTCTGTAGTACAACTCTGGTTAACTAACTTTTAGGTTCATACCTACCATAGTCCACAACAACAACGAAGAGATTTGGTATGCATCTTGACGTGAATTACTCGTATCTTTCAGAAATCAACCAAAAAGAAAAATTATATCAAAACCAATACTTTATTTTATTATATCAATTAAGCAAGTCACACGCTGCTTTATTATGCATGAAATGAGGCTATAGAATCCTCAACTTCACATAGAGCGGTTTACATAACACAATACAATAAGCAAAAGATAAAAGTTATCTAGAGAGCCTTGAGGATATCTTCGGCGCTGGAAATGGTGAACTCACCGCCAGATTCAACATTGGCTACAGTCACCTTGAGGTTATCGAGCAACATAGCGAATCTCCTTGTCCTAACGCCCATACCCTTGTCCTTGAGGTCAAGCTCAAGTCCTAGAAGGTGCGTGTATTCCCCCGACCCGTCACCTACAAACTTCACATGCTTGTTCTCTGTGTATGTCTTTCCCCATGCCTTCATCACATACGGATCATTTGCTGCAACAATCAATGTATATGATGGCGTCAATACTTAAAACAAAAACACATTTGCACATCAAGCATACTCACCCATATACAATAACCATTCCAGGATCATGAACTTAAACATATCAATTAATACTCACCGCTAAAGCAAATGATCTCATCAATACCCTTGGACTTAAACTCCCCTGCTTTCTCAATGAATCCAGGCACATGGCTCATACTAACCTCACAAACAAAACAAAAAACCACAACCCGGTTCTCAAATCGAAACTAAGGATCTTATAAAACTAATTCCACGGAGAAATCTGAAGAAAGTTTGAAACTTTATACATACCTGCAAAGGGGAGTGAAAGCACCAGGGACACCAAAGAAAACTACTTTTTTACCGGCGAGGAAAGAGTGAATGGAGACTGTCTGAAGCTGATCATTCTCATCGAAGAATGAGATCTTTCCGTCTGGTATAACATTTCCGACAGTAATTGGAGCCATGAGGAGAGAGATCTCTGAGGATTTGAAGCAAAAGGGGCTAACGAAAGAGTTTTGTTGGACTTGAGGATGAATATAATAGATTAGTGTATATGGCACAATTTTTAGTGTTTTACGGAACGAAAAATATATCATTAATTGAATATATATATATATATATTATCATTAATAGCTTTCTAAAATTAGTTTATCCAAAAATAAACTTTGTTTTCCAAATATAAATGACATACACGTTTATGACCACCACAAGTTGATCTTGGATATCTTGAAATGACTGAAACTGAATCCGTCAAGGCGACTAGAGATATTCCTGCTGATGCAAGCTTTTTTGGAGTTGAGAATTTCCTTGGATAAGTCTTCAAGCCTTTATCTTTCTATCTTTCATATAATTTGAATGATTCTTCCTCTATTTCAGGCTTTGAGTTGAATGCAATGCTTTGAACAAAACAAAAAAAACTTTGTTTTCCAAATATAATAACAGATATACACATATTTGGAAAATCTTGTATGACAAGAAAAAATAAATGCAATCCAAGATAATAATAAGGTAGGTATTAACCTGCGGTAGACTTTGGGCTGAACATTTTGTTTTAGAAAAGTGTGTAATAATATATTTGTTAATTAAATTATTTATAATAGTTTGTGATTGAAAATGTTGGTTGATTAATTTTTTGTTTTGATGAAAAGCTCTTCGTGCTATAATATTGTATATAATTAAATTATTGTATAAAGTTAAATTATTGTATTATAATTTTTGGAGAAAATGTTGATATGTCTCAAACAAAATTAATTAACTTTTTTTTAAATGTGTAAAAAACTCAGCACAAACGCATGCTTTTTGGGTGATTAATTTTGGTTGATTAATGATTAATAATAAGTAATAAGATAATAAGATGATTATTTGTAATAATTATTTTTTTATACGCTCAGCAGTTTTAGCCAAAGATTTGGGATTAGATCGATTAATTGGTTAATGTATTTAATTTAAGTCCATTTAAGTCGATTAATTATCCATATAACCTCTGATTTTGGGTGATTAATTTTGGTTGATTAATGATTAATAATAAGTAATTACATAATAAGATGATTATTACTCCCTCAGTTTCACAAAGAGCATCATTCTGACATATTTCACAAAAATTAAGAAAAGTGTGAATTATACATGTTTGTCCCTATTTAATTAGTGATTAATGGTTTAAATTTAATGAAAAGGGCTTTGGGTTTAAGGGTAAAAAAGAAAATGTAGCATTGCACATTGGAAATGTAGAATGACACTCTTTGTGTAACAAAAATTTTCCTCCAAAATGACACTCTTCGTGTCACAGAGGGAGTAATAATTATCGTTTATACCTTCAACAGTTTTAGCCTTTATTTAATAATTTCTAATGACAATTGAATGTAAAGTTTTACATTTTCCAAAGTTATTTTTAATTTTGTACTTCTCAACTAATATAGTAGGATGCAAGAAGTTTTTAATAATTGACCAGAATTAGAGTTTTTTTAGAACGGAAAAAAATAAACAGGACATAATTGGCGTAATTAATTCAAATTGTAAAAATATATATTATAAAGTGATAGGAGTTTAAAATTATACGTATAAACATAATTTTTTTCCAGGATTGGACATGTGATCGATTATTTTTACTATTATTACTACTTAATTTTATTTTAGGATGACCTTTTTTTGTTTTTCGTACAAATCTAGCATGTTGATTTGGTTAGCCCGCCTAAAATAAATTAGAAAAAGTATGAAATTGCTAATTGGCCCCCAACGAGCATCGCCACAGTAACACTCTAATCTTTTAAAAAATATATGATGCATGTGATTTGAGTATTCAAAATAATTGATTTAATTATATATATATATATATATATATATATTTTTGTCAAACATTGATTTAATTATATATGTTACCAAAATACAACTATTTCATTTTTCAACTACTGTATTTTGATAGAACTTAACAATCAAGTGTGTTTTATTTGAAACGATTTTATAATAAATTTTTAGCTCAAAACAGTTCCCGTAACCTAGCCGTACTGCTCTTGTCAGAATTTTTTTTCCTTCTCCGATCTGTCATCTGCTTTTCAAATGACCGACCCTCTAGTTATCCCACCTCCGATTCCTCCAGATTCGCTTTGTTTGGAGAAGTCTCCACCTTCATCGTGTGTTCTCTCTGTTCAATTTCTGGACATGGAAATGTTTGATTGCTCATCTTCTCGTTCTTCTTGTCAGCCTCAGGCTGTTTCTCCTTCAATCCCCAGTTTAGTGAAGGATCCTTCTGCCCCAATTTCTCTGGCTCTCTCTTCTTCGGCGGGAATTTTGGGTTCAGACCCCTCCTGATACGATTTCCCTAGGACTAGAACTCTGATGAAGGCTGTAGACTGATGACTGATGATGAGATTCGGTGGTGATGGTGCGGAAGTGACAATACGATGGAGATGATGATGCGAGATCGATAATATAGACGGCTATGGTGATGATCGGATGATAGAACAGTGATTCGATGGAGATAGATGTTTAGGTGGTTGTATGGATTGAGATAAGTGAAGGGTTTCTGAATCACAAAGTGTATAGAAAACCCAGAATTCAAGAACGCATTCAAGAAATCAAAGTGAGGAAGAAAGATCAACAATTCAAGTTACAACATCATTCTTCGCTAAAGAACAAAGGAGGCGTGCTATTGGGTTTTATAATCAACCCTAGTCTCGACACTCCAAACAACAGGCAGTTCAAAATAAAACAGCAAGACGTTTTAAGGAAATAAGAAAACAGCAAAACGTCTAAGTGACCTGTAGTAGTACAGAAGTCGCTTGTACTAGTACAGAAGTACATTATTCCCCATTGGTAATGACTTCTAGATAACTCGACGTAGTGATCCATTTGCCTCATTAAAAACCATGCTGAGAAAACCCAGTGGGACAAAACTCAGCTATGGGAAAAAGAGTACAAACTTCACACCTAAATTACCTAGTTATCATTACCGGGTGAAGTCTTCAAGGTGGATATGTTGAAGACTTGGATCCTTGGTAGGTTGAATAACCCGTCAACTATGAGTGAATGTGCTTCCTTGGCCATCGCCTTAGCTCTTGACCGAGTGATCCTTCCCACCATCTCCGGTATCTCTGCAGCTTCTGGCTCTGTGCTTGCCACGATCATATCATCCTCCCCCTCTTCAAAAGGATTTGTCCTCAAATCGGAATCTGCATTATAAGAGAGCAAGTCAGAAATATTGAATGTTGATGATATGGTATACTTACCTTGAAGATCAGTCTGATAGGCGTTGTCAGTGATCCTCCTTATGACTTCCCTGAAAAACAAGTTAGCTACAATAACAGCATCACCCGTCTTGTGACTTGCAATAACGTGAGCCATCTTGCTAAACCTGTCAACCACAACAAAAATAGAATCTCTACCATTTCTGGTTCGAGGTAAGCCAAGAACAAAATGCATAGAAATATGAGTCAAAGGTTGAGAAGGATTCGGTAGAGGAGTGTACAAGCCGTGAAGCTGTACCTTACCCTTCGCCATTTTGCAGATATGGCACCTGGAACAAACCTTCTTAACGTCTTTCTTCATTTGAGGCCAATAGAAGTGTTCTTGCAGTCCAAGTAGAGTCTTTGATACCCCAAAATGTCCACCTAGTCCACCTCCGTGAGCTTCTCTGCTCAGCATCTCTCTCATGGATCCTCTTGGTATGCACAATCTATCCTTAAAGAACAGATATCCATCCTGTCTATAGTAGTTTTCAAAAGCAAACTTATGGCATTTGCCATAGCTCTCAGCAAAATCGAGGCCAGTCTCATAAAGTCCTACTAGCTTAGAAGACAAAGTTGAAATGCGAGTGTACCTCCTGGATAATGCATCTGTGACTACATTATCCTTACCTGCACTTGGACTGAGGTTCTCTTTAATGTGTCCCTTACTCATCAGCTCTACTACTTGCTTCTGAAGCTCTTTAGTTTCTACTGGATTGGTTCTGTAAGCTGGTCTGTTTGATAGAGCTGAACCTGATACCAATTCGATCTGATGCTTTATCCCACGTAGTGGCTGCAAACCTGGAGATATCTCTTCTGGAAACTCATCCTTGTACTCCTCTATAACCTCTATGATCTTGCGTGGAAGCTCCTCTGCTGGCTTAGTGCTGGTGAGTGTATCTTTGTACCCAAACATGAATGTGGTCATCTCTGGCTCAAATAGCTTGTTGAACTCGCTGTGGTTGATGTACAGGTTGTGAGACACTTTCTCTGTATCCTTGCGGTTCATGTGAAGCTGGTCCTTGTAGATTTCGCTGGGTGTAAGTGGTAGAAGAGTGACCTTGCGTCCTTTGAACTCAAACGACTGCTTGTTGGTGTAGCCATCTTGAAACACTCTTCTGTCGAACTGCCATGGTCTTCCCAACAGAATATGACTTGATTTCATCAGAATCACATCACATAACAGTTCATCCTCATACTTCCCAATCGCTAGTTTCACCATCACTTGCTGCGTGACTGTTAAAGCCCCCTTGTTGTTCAACCACTGTAGCTGATAAGGCCTTGGATGTGAAGTGGTCTTGAGATTAAGCTTTTGTACCATCTCTTCACTAGCTGCATTAGTACAGCTACCACCATCTATGATCAAGGTGCAGACCTTGTCTTGAACCATACACCTGGTGTGAAATAGGTTCTCACGCTGACCTCTATCATCTGGATGCATCTGAACACTTAAAGCTATGTGTGCTACCAACATCTCTCCCATGACTGCTGGTTCTTCTCCTTCATCTAGTTCAGGCTCTGGTTCACTTTCTGAACCGTCTACTGGCACAATCTCTCCTCCTTCTCGAAGAAGAAACATCTTCTTGTTAGGACAGTCTCTGGAATAATGCCCCATTCCTTGGCATTTGAAACACCTGATATGACTTGTAGAGGTGCTACTCTTGGGCTTGTAATCGATCTTAACCTCCTCTTTGACTATGGCTGTCACGGGTTTGCTGTCCTTGGTGAAGGCGGGTTTACTGAATTCTCTCGGCTTGGAGATGTCAGGCGTAAACGTAGACCTCACTCCCTTTCTCTTGATCTGCGATTCAATCAACTCTGCCTTATGTACCATTTCTTGCACATCTTCATAGTTCTCCAGCTCTATCTTGTCTTGAATCTCTCTGTTCAAACCTCCAAGAAACCTAGACATAACCATGTCTTCACTTTCCCTCAAATCAACTCTGATCATAAGCGTTTCCAGCTCCTGATAATAGTCTCTTACAGACTTAGTGCCTTGAGTATGACGCCTCAGCTTGTTAAGAATCTCTCTCTGGTAGTGTGTAGGCACAAACTTCTTTCTCATCTGAGTGATTAGCTGTTCCCATGTAGTGATAGCAGGCTCTCTCTGTCGATGTCTAGTGAGTCCCAACTGCTCCCACCACAACAAAGCATAACCATTGAATTCGGATATGGCTATCTTCACCTTGTTCAACTCATAGGTACCTTGAACTTGAAAGTTCGACTCCATCTTCCTTTCCCAGTCTAGATAAGTCTCTGGATCATTGGTACCATGGAACGAAGGATACTGAATTTTGAGGTGCTTCAGCTGCTGCCTCAATGGATCATAATTCCTGCCATGATCTCGGTTTCTGTTTCTCCTCATCGTCTCTTTACTATAGTCTGAAACTTCTTCTTCTTCAGAATACTCTCTCTTGGACTCAATGTAGATTTGATGCCCAGCTACTGGCTCAGCTCGTCGTGGACGTATATGTTCTCTGCCAGTTCTGCGATGCTCTCTTTCTGTGCCCTGAGTGTTTCTTCTCTGATTGAAACAAGTCTCTCTTCCCCCAGTAGGTGACTGAACGGTTCTGGTCCGTGTGTGTTTGGAGGAAGCTCCCACGTGAGCCTTTCCTTTAGCTAAACGAAGGGCTTCATTAGGGCTAGGCGGGTCTGAAGAATTCTGTTCTGATGCAGTAGATGCTTGAGCTATGTCCTTGAACTGTTTCTCAAACTTGTTACTGAGCTGCTCCATCTGTTGCTGAAACTGAGTAGACATTGTCTTATTTGCTTCTGCAATTTGCTTGGACATGGCTTGGTTCAAAGCTTCCATAGCTTCTGGAGAAAGCTCCATTGTACTTGCAAATTACGAAGATACTTGCAGTAAATTGTTCTCTGAATGAGAAAAACGAAAATAAACTCTAAGACTCAAAATTCCTAACACAAAACTACAAGAAAAACGAACAACACCTAATCCTATAGCTAACAAACTCGAAAAATCAAACCCTAATTGCAGTCTAATTTCGAACAACACCAAACTAAATCCTAAACGATCTAGACACAAATGAATCAACAAAAACAAATCCTAAAAGCTAAACAAATGAATTTTAAGCAACAAAAACGAGATTAGGGTTTCAGAATCGCTTAGCCTTGGCACAGAGTTGGCTCTTATACCACATGATACGATTTCCCTAGGACTAGAACTCTGATGAAGGCTGTAGACTGATGACTGATGATGAGATTCGGTGGTGATGGTGCGGAAGTGACAATACGATGGAGATGATGATGCGAGATCGATAATATAGACGGCTATGGTGATGATCGGATGATAGAACAGTGATTCGATGGAGATAGATGTTTAGGTGGTTGTATGGATTGAGATAAGTGAAGGGTTTCTGAATCACAAAGTGTATAGAAAACCCAGAATTCAAGAACGCATTCAAGAAATCAAAGTGAGGAAGAAAGATCAACAATTCAAGTTACAACATCATTCTTCGCTAAAGAACAAAGGAGGCGTGCTATTGGGTTTTATAATCAACCCTAGTCTCGACACTCCAAACAACAGGCAGTTCAAAATAAAACAGCAAGACGTTTTAAGGAAATAAGAAAACAGCAAAACGTTTAAGTGACCTGTAGTAGTACAGAAGTCGCTTGTACTAGTACAGAAGTACATTATTCCCCATTGGTAATGACTTCTAGATAACTCGACGTAGTGATCCATTTGCCTCATTAAAAATCATGCTGAGAAAACCCAGTGGGACAAAACTCAGCTATGGGAAAAAGAGTACAAACTTCACACCTAAGTTACCTAGTTATCATTACCTGACGAAGTATTCAAGGTGGATATGTTGAAGACTTGGATCCTTGGTAGGTTGAATAACCCGTCAACTATGAGTGAATGTGCTTCCTTGGCCATCGCCTTAGCTCTTGACCGAGTGATCCTTCCCACCATCTCCGGTATCTCTGCAGCTTCTGGCTCTGTGCTTGCCACGATCATATCACCTCCTCTCCTATGAAAGCTTCGCCCTTTCTCGGCAAGCATATGGTAGACTCTTCTTCGACTTCCGCTCCTGTAGAGCCGGCAAAATCTTCAAAATTTAATTGGGCATCGAAATTAAAGTCTTCTTGTCGTGTTCCTCCTTCTTCTGCCTCGGTCTCAGTCTCTCCAGAAGGTAGGTACAGGGTGAAAGTCCCAAATGTTGTTTTTGAAAGAGGCGCAAAAATTCACTCTCATTATATTGTTGGGATAATCTATGGAAACCCTCCATCTTACGGGAAGATATGGGGTGTGTTAAACTTCCTATGGGGCAAAGATCGTCGTGTGACTGTCCATAATCTCACGAAAAATGCCTTCCTTTTCTACATACCCTCTCCGTCGTCGAGTTCTTCAACATGAGCTTTGGCGGGTTGGTGATTCTCCATTATTTGTAACAGAATGGAAAGCCTCTTTTAGTCTCAATCCTCCTTCCTTGGAGAAAGCTCCTATCTGGGCTAAAATCGAGAACATTCCATTTGACCTGGTTACCGATGAAGGGATGAGCTTTATTGCAAGTCCCTTGGGACTAGTGGTGGACTGCAAACCCTTCTCAAGTATAAGCTCTGCAGAGATCAAAGTGATAGTGAACTTAACAAAGCCACTTCCAAAGGACATGGAGCTTGAAAGAGAAGATGGCTCGGTCTGTGTCCTTTCTATCTCTTATCCATGGCTCCCTCCGTTGTGTCCCATTTGTAATGAGATTGGGCATAAATCAGCTTTTTGTCCTAAAGCTACTCCTGCTAAAGGCCCAAAGCCTCAATCCCCATCTGAAGCCAAACACCAGGAAAAGAGCTCCTCTTCCTCAGGTTCAGTTCCTTTTGGTACTTCATCGAACAAGATATTCGTTGCAAAGTCTCCAATAGTTCATGATACTCCTGGTGCTGCACCGATAATAAAGACTTTTGTAGTCTCTGATTCTGAGCGTTCCGGTGATGTGGATATGATTGGTACGGGTGAAAAGGTACCATTGGGTTTAGTAAATGGTGGTATTGAGGTTTTCTCGGTTGCTGCAGGTTCAGAGGTTTTAACTTCATCTGTCTCTCTCGCTGGTTCAGTTGTTGTTGCAGAAACAAGAAAGAATTCAGCTTTCACAGAAAGTTCTGACAAAACAATTGTGGATTCCCTTGTCTTTGAGTCGGTTGTTTTAGGTGATACGGAAGTTGTGCCTAGATCATGTTCAGATACTATTGATGCAGGATCCGTTTCAGGCTCAGATGTGGTGACAGGATCATTGTTACGTGATTCTGAGGTAGGTGTAATTCAAAAAGAGTCCGGAAGATCAGTGTTAACAGAAGTGGTTTCTGCTGTAGGGCTTCCATTGGATGAGGACTCGTTTGTTAAAGCTTCTCACTCAATCTCTTCAAAAGCCTTTGAGTTTCTAGAACCAAAGATAGTGATTTCTACCAATCCGTTTGATGTCCTGTCTGAAGATCAAACGATTGTTGATAGCGTTTCAAAGAAGGATGTGTCGCTAGATGGTCGTCTTAATTCTCTATCCAAGTCTTCGTCATATGAAAATCAGCAAGAAACGAAGAAAAGGAAAATAGGCAGTAAGAAATCACCATCCAATGGTGGTGGTCATTCTCTGAAGGTAGAGAAGCGTCTCCATTTAAATCATATCTAGATGTCGGATACTTTTTTTTGGAACGTGCGGGGAATTAATGATCCCACTAAACATCGAACGCTCGCTAACTGGATTAGTACAAAGCCAGTATCTTTTGGAGCGCTCCTAGAAACACACGTTAGGGAGCCAAATCTACAATTTATTTTATCTTGTATAAGTCCAGGTTGGTTGGTTATGAATAATTATCATCACTCGAATCTTGGTAGGATTTGGATTATCTACAAGCCACCGACTTCAATGAAGTTTTTGTTTTCGGACTTCCAGTCAATCATGGTGGAAGTCACCTTGGAATCTGGTCACTCTTTTGTCTACACAGCTGTGTACGCCTCCAATGATTTTGATGAAAGGAACACTCTCTGGCAATCTCTTAGAGATACTTTCTCTTCCTTTTGTTTATCGTCTCTACCTTGGATGGTTAATGGAGACTTCAATGAAATTATATATCCGTCAGAAACTTCAAATGTGTTGATTTCTAGGTCCTCAAGAGCTATGCGAGACTTTGGTGAATGCTTAGGGGATATTGGTTTATTTGATCTTCCATTCCATGACCCTTCCTTCACTTGGCACAATAATCAACAAGAAGCTCCAATTGGGAAAAAACTGGATAGGTGTCTAGTTAATGGAAACTGGATTGGGTTATTCCCCTCAAGTCATTGTACTTTTGTTGCTCCTGAATTCTCAGATCACTCACCTTGCCACATCAAATTACTTTCCAAGGTTCCAGCTTATGGTACGCGCCCGTTCAAGTTTTTCAATCTTCTAATCAACCATTTGTCATTTATGGTAACTATTCAGACTATCTGAGATGAGTGGAGTGCTCCTGCTAGATTCCTTTCTGATTTTGGGTTTAAACTAAAGTCGTTGAAAAGGCCTCTTAAATCACTATGCAAGGAAAACTATAGTGAGATTGAAAAGCGTGTGTTTGAAGCCAGTGATTTGCTAAAATCTCTTCAGGCTAATGTCTTACAAGGTCCATCTTCGTCCAACATGTTACTTGAAAAATCTGCTCGGGAGAGTTGGATGTTTTTGAGACTTGTAGAAGAAAGTTTCTTCAAGCAAAAGTCTAGGATTAAGTGGTTGGCTGAGGGAGATTTCAACACTTCTTTCTTTCATTTTGTTACTAAAATGAGGAATAGTTCTAATTCAGTTAAATATTTGATTCGACATGATGGATCAAGGACTGAGACTCCCAAAGAGATTCATGAGCATGCTGTGGCTTACTTTGGGGAAATCTTTGGATCAGTTAGAGGTCATTTCTGTGCAAACTTGCCACAACTTTTGGCCTCTCTTAATATGTCTGGTTGTACAGTTTTGCAGCAGTCCATGTTAAGTGCTCCAGTCACTAAGGACATCATCAAAACATCTTTGGAAGGAATGCCATCAAGTAAAACGCCAGGACCGGATGGTTTTACTGCCGAATTTTTTTAAAGCGAGTTGGTGTATCTTGGGGAATGAATTGGCTACCGCAATTCAGACTTTCTTTAGTTGTCCATTCATGCCTAAGGCTCTTAACGCTACCTCTCTTGTGCTGATTCCAAAAAGACCAGGAGCGGATAATCTTAAAGACTATAGACCAATATCATGCCTCAATTCAGTCTATAAAATTATCACTCGTATTATGGCTGACCGGCTTAACAGAGTCCTACCTGACATTGTGGTTCCTAATCAGACAGCATTTGTTAAGGATAGACTTCTCTTGGAAAATGTTCTCCTAGCTTCCGAGGTGGTGAATGGCTATCAAAAGACTTCTTCTAGCCGTATAACACTCAAAGTAGATATTTCAAAGGCATTTGATTCTGTGCGATGGGATTTTCTGCTACAAGTGCTTCACACATATCATTTTCCGGTGAACTTCATAAAATGTGTTAAAGCTTGCGTTTGCTCTACTTCATTCTCGGTTAGCATTAATGGCTCATCTTCAGGGTTTTTCAGAGGAAAATCGGGACTAAGACAGGGAGATCCGCTTTCCCCTGCTCTTTTTGTGCTAACTATGAATGCTCTGTCTCTCATGTTGAACCAAGCTGCAGTAGAAGGGGTTTTCAAGTATCATCCGGGTTGTGAAGAGATGCAGTTGACTCACCTCTCGTTTGCGGATGACCTCCTTATTTTCTTAGAGGGATCTCTTGAGTCTTTGGAAGGAGTTTTCTCAGTTTTAGCTAAGTTTGAACAGCTTTCTGGGTTGAGAGTAAATTTGTCAAAAACAAGCATGTTTTGCTCAGGGGTTGATGAAGCGTTGTTGCAACAGATTTATAGAAAGTTTGAGCTTTTGCCAACTCCGCTCCCCGTTCGTTACCTGGGCCTTCCTCTTTGTTCTAGGAAGCTTTCTGTATCTGACTTTGATCCATTACTATCACAGATTAGAAAGAAACTTAATAGCTGGTCTAATCGTCACTTAAGCTTAGCGGGAAGGTACACACTTCTCTCTTCCGTCATTCCTGGAATCATTGGTTTTTGGAGTTCGGCCTTTTTTCTTCCAGAGCAGGTCATTCGACGCATAAACTCCCTTTGTAGTGCTTATTTTTGGCATGGATCATCTCAATCAGCAAAGGGGGCAAAAGTTGCATGGTTAAATGTTTCCACCACTAAAAAAGAAGGTGGGCTAGGATTAAGAAACTTATCAGCTTGGAATGAGACTTGTGGTCTGAAGCTCATTTGGATGTTGTATTTTAAAGCTGGTTCTTTATGGGTGGCTTGGGTGAGGAGAAAGTATCTTTCTTATTTTACTTTCTGGGCTCTAAATGTGAAGAATTATAGGTACTCATGGATGTTTCGTAATCTTCTGAAGTTAAGACCAAAGGCTTGGTCTTTTCTCAGGATAAAAATTGGAAACGGAGATGATACTTTTTTCTGGTGGGATCCATGGACTCCGTTCGGACCACTCATTCATTTCTTTGGGAACGACGGTCCAATGCTTCTTGGCATCCCTCTCTTCGCTACAGTCAAGGAGCAGATTACTCCCACAGGCTGGAATCTCTCACCTGCAAGGTCAGAAAAACAAATTCTACTCTATACTCATATCACAACTATTCGTCTCTCAGGTTCTGATATTGTAGTCTGGATGATTGATGAGCGGGTTCAAACTTCCTTTTTCTCTCGTAATGTTTGGAATCACATTAGGGATCAGAAATCATTGGTTACTTGGTCCCCTTTGGTGTGGCACAAGGCCAGAATCCCAGAACATGCTTTTTCTGTTTGGTTGTTTATTCTGAATTGTAACCCAACTATGGATAGAATTTCTAAATGGGATTACGATGTGGGTAAAACTTGTTTTCTTTGTGGAGTTGAGGATGAAACTAGGGACTACTTGTTCTTCAGCTGTGAATTCTCAAAGGATGTGTGGACAAAAATAGTTTCTCAGTTGTTGATTGTAGTCCCGCCTATTTCGTGGCATAGGATTATGGAATGGCTACCATATGCTTCTTCAAACAAGAACACCTCTCTTGCATTGCTTCAGGCGTGGCATGCATGTGTCTATGAAATCTGGCGAGAGAGGAACCGCAGGTTCCATAATGGTCTCACTCTGTCTTCACAATCGGTTTTTCTTAAAGTCTTAAATGCTGTGAGAAATAGAGCCCAAAGTTTAGTCTTTCAAAATTCAAGGCGAAGTTCATTACTCTATTGCTGGACATGGACCCAAAATCCTTCTTCGGCTCCCCCGTGAGATCCAGTTTTTATCATCACTGCTTTGTGTTAGCTTTTTCTCTCGTCTTTTGTATTCTAGCTTTGTGCTAGCTTTCTCTCTCCTTTTCTTTTGTAATTTAGCTCTGTCCTACCTTTCTTCCTGTTTCTTTTATGTATTAGATAAAATAACATAGGCTCCTTGTGTATCTTGTTTATTTATCTATAAGAAAACCTTTTAACAAAAAAAAAAAAAAAAAAAAAAAAAAAACGATTTTATAATAAAACAAGTCTTTAGAACATTTCTTAAATAGTCGCCATTATGGAACGAAGGTAAAACCCAAATACCAAATGAAGAAGAAAAAAAAAAAAAAAAAAAAAAAAATGAAGAAGAACAGAAAGGTCCACGGATGATGGCGGGTGAGACATAATAACAAACAGCAAATGACAGCTCATTTCTCCGTTTAGTGAAAGTGAGACACAAAGTAGCAACCCTCAAGATTAACATCTCTTGAATGTTCGTAACACATTAGAAGGCGTGCATGATACCAACTATTCTTACGCTGGTAACCAAACTTTTTGGTACGTGCTTATCATCAATCAGAAGTTCAGAACAACAATGGAAAGATTTGGTATGCATATCTTCACGTGAAAATTACTCAATTTCATAAATTAACCGTAGAGAAGAAGACCAAAACCAACAGTTTACTTACTACACCAAGCAAGTCATCACACACCGCTTTATTTTTAGTATGCCTACTTGTTTGAAAGCCAGGCGTTATAGAATCCACTACTTCACATACAGCGGTTTACAACAAAAGTAAACGATAAGTAACTTAGAGAGCCTTGAGGATATCTTCGGCGCTGGAAACAGTGAACTCGCCACCAGTTTCAACATTGGCTACAGTCACCTTGAGGTTATCGAGCAACAGAGCGAATCTCCTTGACCTAACACCAAGACCCTTGTCCTTGAGGTCAAGCTCAAGTCCTAGAAGGTGTGTGTATTCACCTGACCCGTCAGCTACAAACTTCACATGCTTGTTCTCTGGGTATGTCTTTCCCCATGCCTTCATCACAAATGGATCGTTCACTGTAACAATCCACACAAATCACGGCGTGAATACTCTTTAAAAACAAAAAGCAAATATACACATTTAGATCCGTAAAGCGCATCAAGCAGCCTAAGCCAAATAGAATAACCCGTCTAATCTTAGAGCTCATCAGAGACCAGTTACTCAGGGCAAAGACCCTTCAAAACTCAATTCAAAATGTACTCCAAAACTGTCTCATTCCAAGTTCATATATTAGCAAAGAACATCATCTCTTGTCGAACTATAGAACTACCTAAATCCAACACCAACCACAATTCACAATTTAGCAAGTATGACTAACAAACGAATTCAACATATTTGATCAGATTTGCACAAGTATACATGAACAGAACTCATCACAGAGATCAAAACATAACAATTAATACTCACCACTAAAGCAAATGATCTCATCAACACCCTTTGACTTCAGCTCATCTGCTTTCTCAATGAACCCAGGAACATGCTTCATACTAACCTCACCAAACCAAAAGCAAAAAAACACAATTTTCAAATCAAATCTAAGAACCCATCAGCTAAGAATCAAAACCCACATCTTATAAAACTAATTCCAAGGACGAATCTGAAGAAAGTTTGAAACTTTATAGATACCTGCAAGTGGGAGTGAAAGCACCAGGGACACCAAAGAGGATGACTTTTTTACCGGCGGCGAGCGAGTAAACGGAGACGGTCTGGAGCTGATCATTCTCATCGAAGAATGAGATGGTTCCGTCGGGTACAACATCACCGACAGCAATTGGAGCCATGTTGAGATCTCTGCGGCTGAGAAACAAAAGGGGCTAATGAAAGACTTTGGTTGGACTTGAGACCGAGAAGTGATATTTAGGGATTCGGACAATTTATCAGCGTTTCCCGGAGTTAAATATTGCATTTTTTTTTGGTTCACAAATATAGAATTTTATTAATTTCTCTATGTGGTGTAAATATCTGAAACACCCAAACATAAACTTTATTTTCCAAATATAAAAAAAAAAAAAATTTGCTTTTCTTGGTATTGACTCACTCTTTTTTTTTCCCGGACCTTGTTAATTTTTTAGTCACTCATTTTTTAATAATTTATGAAATTTTCCAAGTTGTTTTTGTAAGAAATATTGTTTTATAGTTATATTTTTTTCTTCTATTTATCTTAGTAATT
The DNA here is from genome assembly GCA_024034495.1 of Camelina laxa. Classification (NCBI taxonomy): domain Eukaryota; kingdom Viridiplantae; phylum Streptophyta; class Magnoliopsida; order Brassicales; family Brassicaceae; genus Camelina; species Camelina laxa. Next base: position 21,101,034 of record CM043883.1, read on the forward strand.
TAAAAAAAAAAATTAATTTTTTTCAGATGTACTTTTAGTCAAGTGGTTATCCCCTGACCAATTCTACCAGAATTTGACTCTACTTAATTACGTTATACTGCATAGTAGAGATTAGTTATGGATCGGTACTTGTCAATTCAACATTACCAAAAAAAGTGTTGATCCTTCTAAATTCTGATAAAAACCAGATTTCAATCAATTTCAGTTCGAGGTGGCAATTTTTGAAATCGATTTGGTGATTAAATTTTGTGTAGCAAATGTCCATCCAATGAATTAACGATAAATTAATATATATATTGTCCGTAGATGGCTCGATCATTGAGGACAAACTGTTCTTTAGATTTGGTTCTTAAGTTTTTTGAAATAAATAGCAAACCTAACTTAATTTTTTTAAACTTCAGATTTGGTTCTTTACTTCCAACTTTTGGCTCGAGTAAACTGTTCCCCAGAAACAATAATATTGGCAGAATAATTTCCTCTCAAAAAGTCGATGATGCTCTTTATTCAAAAATAGACAACATGGCCAGAAATTTAGGCATAACCTTTCTTACCCAACACAAACTGTACATAAATAAAAACAAAAGGCATTACTCATATTAAATTTGCTTAGGAGTCTAGGAGAATAAGTTAGCAGGGAGAGTGAGCACTTACCATTCATTCGTGTATTCATTCTCTACTTCAAGCTGGTCTGACAATAGTAAGCATGAACCAATGCTTAAATTAATCCTAATCATGTTGATTCATTCGGTCTATATATTCAAGTTAGAAATATGTCAATACATTAATTGTAACTAGTCCTGGGCATAATAACCGAATCCGAAACCCGAACCCGAATCCGACCCGAAGTGAGCAGTTCGATTTGGGTTCGGATAGGGTAAAATACCCGATCGGATTTGATTTTTCTTAAGATCGGATACCCTATCGGGTTCGGGTAATACCCGATATCCGAACCAAACCCGAAGAAACCCGAAGATAATAGAAACCCATTTACCCCCTAATCCCTAACCCCCTTTTATTTTCTTTGTTTCTATCGATTTCAAACTTGTTATAGCCTGTTCGACTATCCAGCTTCAAAATCGAAGCTACTTTTGCTTTTACCCAATAAAACCAGATATTAATCTCATTTGTTCAAGCTGGAAACCCTAAATCGAAGCTGGTATATTGGTATGTGTTCGGGTTTTCTGTACCTATTTCGGGTATTTTTATCAATTTCGGATAAAAATACTCGAAATCCATCGGATATCCGAAATTTACTTCAGATTTCGGGTATATCCGAAATTATCCGAACCCGGTCGGATAAAATCCGAACCCGATCCGATTCTATAAAATACCCGATCGGATCCTATTTTCATATATCCGAAGATCCGAAAATCCAAAGACCGAACCCGATCGGGTTCGGGTACCCGAACGCCCAGGGCTAGTTGTAACGATGAAGATGATTTTATAGATTGTGTATATTCTGTCACCCCATGACGCTAGTAAGTATCCAATAAAACTCGATGTAGATGGCAATGAAGGGAAGTAAACTAGGGAAAACAAGTTGAGGAAGTGTCATTAGATACCACGATCGTTGTGGGATATCCCTTTGATGTTTTGTGGTATGACAAGGAGCTTGGAAATTCAAACGTTATTCTTGTTCTTCCCAAAATTATTAGCTGAGGTGCTAAAACCAATGCTTAATTAAATGAGGAAAACAACAATGATTGTTCAAATGGCAGCAATGCCTTGATTCCTTGATAAGCAGTTGCAACAGTATTGTTAAGGATGCATAAAGTTAACGAAGAGGTTCTTAGAAGACGCTGCACCAGAGACAATATATATATATATATATATATATATATATATGGTATGAATCGTAGAAATTATTGACAAGACCATAAGAGCAATGTCAAATGAGAAGTGAGAAGTTTAGGGTGAATATATATATATATATATATATATATATCATATTGCTAAACTCCTAAATCTAGTCACAATAACCATAATGCTTTTATCTAATATAATGTAAAAATTCCATAATCTTGACCCGCGTTAAAACACAATCTTTTTGCGAATCAACAATCAATCACCAAAGTACGTGGAAAATTTTAAAGGAATATTTTTAAAAACCAACTTAGAAGATAAAAGCAGTGCCGGCGTAAACATCAGCTCCACCCGGTGCAAAAGTCTTTGTGCATCATCGTCACAAGTCACAACCAATCCTTCCATCCTAATTCATAGATTATGATGTACCTGTTTTCACAGAAAAAAAAATACAAGGAAAAATCAGACATTGCTCAAGTGAATAACATCATTCTCTTTACATGTTTTGAAGCAAAATCCTCAATCAAAGTTTCAACATCCAATTCTTCCAAAAACTCATTCTCAATAGCCATCAAAGCTAGTCCATTTAATCTGTCTTGTGACATAGAAGTCCTCAAATATGACTTCAATAATTTCAGTTTGGAGAAACTCCTTTCAGCTGAAGCAACACTAACAGGAATAGTTAGTAAAACTCCATAAGCAATTGTAGTATATGGAAAACTATCAAAAGGTACAAGAAAATTTATTATATCACGAGCTTTCATATTTTCATTTGGTAAAAGTTCCTTAAGAAACTTTAGCTCAATAAAAAGTTCCTCTCCAACAATGTCTACTAAATCACCATTTTTCAAACTGTTTTCTAGATAACTACAATGAGACATTAAACTCACATCATCACACATTTTCAGTTTAGTGGAATCAAACAAAAAACCAAACATCTTTTCATATAACTGATATTGTTCAAACCTCTTATTAAATGAACTAATAGCATGATCAATGAGATACAAAAAATATTGAATTCGAAATGTCTCTTCTGCAGATAATAAAGTTTCATTACCACTAATTTCATCATATTGCTTTTTTCTACAGATAATTCTTTTTTGAATAAATATAGGTTCAACACCAATTTCAGTGGCAATTTCCTTAGCTTTTATCATAGCCTCAACAAATCCAACCTCTCTATATTTCTTAAAATAAGAAATTAAGGCACTTACCTCGGTCATTGCAACATCAATCTGCATATCCTTTGACTGTAATTTTTTGCTAACTATATTTACCACATGCAATATGTCAAACCAAATAACAGTAGATAACAAAAATTCAAAACTACTAAGCTCATTCAATGCTAAAGATTTAGCTTCACTTTGAATCATTGGATCATTATCATTTTCAGCCACTTCAAATAAAGACTCTCTTATATCCATAATCTGAAACCGTATAGCTTTAATACTCTCAACACGACTTTCCCATCAGGTTGTTGATAATTGCTTAAGAGTTAAACTTTTCACATTATTTTTCAAAATATCACACCTCTTTATAGAATTAGCAAACAAAGAATACAAACGTTGTACTACCCCAAAAAAATCTTTAACCTTCACCGAATTATTTCCAATATCACACAAAACCAAATTAAGACTATGACAAGCACATGGTGTATAAAATGCCCTAGGATACAAATCCAAAAGTATTTTTTGTACACCTTGTTTGTATCCTTTCATATTAGATCCATTGTCATAACCTTGACCTCTCACATTATCTATATCAAGATCTAGAGATTTTAATACATCTTTTAACACTTCAAAAAGCCCTTGACCTGTTGTGTCATCTACTTGAATAAATTCAACAAAATACTCTTCTACTTTAAAACAATTTGAGGAAAAAGAGACACACCTTAAAATTATTGACATTTGCTCTTGATGGCTTGCATCAGGAGTGCAATCCAAAATCACAGAAAAGTATTTGGCTTCTTTAATTCTCATAATTATTTTTGATTTAATTTTTGAAGAAATTAAGAGAATCAGTTCATTTTGAATACTATGACTAAGATAATGATCATGAATACTTCCACTAGTAATCCTAAAAACATGCTCTTTCATCACAAGATCAAATTCCGCTAACGTTTCTACTAATCCTAAAAAGTTGCCATTACTATTTTGATATAATGTATCGTTGGTTCCACGAAATGCCAAATTATGCTTTGCAAGATATTTTATAATTGCAATAATTCTAATTAATACATTTTTCCAATATTCCTTTTCTTTCCTAAATTTATCTTGAGCAATTTTATCAATAGTTTCATTTTTGTTAAGTCTACACCGTAATTCAACCCAAGCAGTCATATTAAATATATGCTCATTACTTTTCTCATGATCACTTAATCTACCAAGAATGTGAGTCCAATCTGAAAAACCATCCTTTGCTAATTGACTTTTCCTAATACCTTTCTTAAAAATCTTACAACAAAAACAAAAAACTCTATCTAATTCTTTTGAATAAACTAGCTATTTTCTATCACTTGATTCCCCATTTGATAATTCTCTAGTATAAAAAGATGAAACAAATCTTCTATGAACCTTATTTTTAGGACCTCTTACAATAGATAAAACTCTTTTTGGTTCATTTATTGCTAAGGTTTCTATCATTTTTAAATCAAGCCTATCCCAATTTCTTGGATCATATATATCAAAAAGAACAGAAACACCAACGTTAGGATCATCCACTTTTTCAACGACTTCATGAGCAGCTATACTATCATTATGTATATTAGCATCAATATTAGTTTCATCTAAGCTCTTTTTAACAATGAATTTATCCATAGGCCCTCTTTTTGCCTTTTCACATTATCGGACGAAGACATAATTAGACAATCAAACTACAATTGTTCAATTGTAAAGTTAAATTGTTGATATAAGAGAAGAGAACAATAGAACCTGGATGGAAGTCTGATGAATACTCAAAGATTAGCGGATTGTGATTTGTGAATTGTGAAACCGATGAAAGTTCTAACCGTAGCTTTGAGCCTCTAAGCCTTGATCTTGTGGGCGACTTGGGCACTTGGGCGTTGTTAACACACCAACAAAGACACATATACAGAAAATTGAGTGACGCAAAGTGAATTTCTAGAAAAAAATTAGTTTTTGATTGGAGAAAGAAAAACCCAAAAACTGATTTATCCAATAAAAATATGAAAGGTTAAGTAGGAAGAAATCACTAACGGCTATAAATCAGAATTAGGAGGAAGATACAAGTTTTATCCATTGGGTATTCGAGTTATGTACCAGATTTTGAGGTAGATAGTTGTAGTTGCGTAATTTTCATTGAAATCAAAATAGAACAGAAGAAGCAACGATAGGTTGCAAAAAAATGGAGAAGAAAGACAAATAAATTGTTCAGAGTTTATTAAATAGTTAGGGTAAAGTTAAAAGACAAAAAATTGAATTTGGACTGGACATGGTGCAAATGCACCTCTTGCACTGGGCCAGCGCCGGGCCTGGATAAAAGCATACATATAGTTACTTGAAGCTTTTGTAAGCTTGGATGACAGAAGCAACCGTCCCAATTAGAGTCAGAATCAAGAGAAGCGCTGCGGCTATAGTAGCTGTTCCGGTCCACAAGTCGCTGAAGTAGACTTTGTTGAGAGTGGCACACCACCTCTTTCTTCGAGATTTATAGTGAGATTTGAGATCCATGGCTATGTAGTGGTATTGGGAGGAATCCCCTACTTTCACACAAATCTGTAAGTTGTTCACCATCTCCACCACCAAGCTTGGCCGACCCATAGTGTTCGTTACCACCCTTGTGTTCCAGCAATACATGCATTTGTTGTTAATCAAATGAATTAAAAGTTAAATTTATTAACTTTGTGGTTTTTTTTTTCCTTCTTCTGTGAGTAGTTGGACGTCTCTATTGGAAGTAATTAGGAAATTTAAGAAATTTATGTAGTTGGAAGTAAAGGGTATTGCGGCAAACTGGCACGGCTCGAATGCAATTACATTTCTTAGAATCAAATCAGTCTCTTCATCAGCACGGAAATCGGGAATCGTTAAACAACCTTTCTCAAACACCACATTCAACCTCAACTCTCTGTATAATGCACAACAAATAACGTTATAAGAGCCCGCCAAAAGTCCAAGCAAACCAAGCATCGGAGCAAATAAACTTTACATTAGCGCAAATAATTTTTTTTTTTTTTGTAGCCTTAGAAAGTTCATCGCCGCCTCGCCGGCTCTAATAACGTTTTTTTTTTTTTTAATTTTGTTTTTTATTTTTGTTATATCTGACTTGACGCAAAGAAACTTCACATCATTTACATAATTAACTATAAAAGTAAATTGAGTGGTATCAGTGTAAGCAACATATGCAATTATTTTTTCATTATGTCTAATTGATGTTAATGAATGTCGACCGCCAAAACTGATGTTAAATTACATGTATCAGTTAATATTTGATATCTATACTAGTATTTTTACAGCAGTTTTTGCTCAAAAATACTATTTGGAAAGTGTTTGCATTTAATGCATTGACTTTAATATTAGTTACCAAAAATTTCAAATTAATTATAAGTAAGATTTTTAAAAATAAAGAAATTTTTCTACCTCATTTAAACATAAACTAGGTAACAACCCGCACTATGTGCGGGAATAATCGATTTAAAGAAAATTATTATAAGTACAATTATTATTTTAGAACCAATATTTGTTTGTGTCAAACATAATATGTAACTAAAGTTTTTTATTTATTTATTCAAATCTGCGTTTTTCGTATAAAAAATATGTTTCACCCTTAAAATCTTTAAATGTGAAAGAGAAAATATTGATAAAATGTTACTATTTATTGCAAAATGTCTTTTGTGTGGTTTAAAAATCAAATTCATATATTTTATGTTTTATTTTGTAATCATAACAATTTTGCATGTTTCTTATGTAATATTAACAACATATACTAAATTACGTGATAGGTTAATTAATTAATTTTATTATATGTTAGTAACAATCGGATTCTAAACTAAATTTTCTGAAGATAATCTAATTTATTGATTTAATATTTGTGATTAGGCTATTTAAATATTTTGAGTTAGTCGGTTTGTTAATATTTTCTAAAAATAACGGATTACACTATTACCAAAAAAATCATTATGAAAAATTAATGAAATTTCAAAATCAATGTATTCGTGTAGGAATACATTTCACCCGTGAATTATGTGAACATAGTAAAAAAAAATATTTATAAAATGTTACAATTTATGGAAATATATTTTTTGTGTGTTTTAAAAATCAAATTTTTATATTTATGGTTAATCGAGTAACTATAACAATTTTTCATAATCTAATAATCACTCATTTTAAATATATTATGATTTTCTTGGGTACTAAGTTTATTTATAATGATAAGGGTTATTGTCTCATTCTTTTTTAATAGCACATAGATTAATGTACAATTATAACATATATTCCTATCTGGTTATCAATATTTCCATTTTTTAATGTATATATAATCACACTAAATGTTGAGATTAAAATTAGTTTACATACTTAGATATTTATAAATAATCACACATCATGATATCCCCTAATTTGTTGTAATTTTTATATTTATTTATGAATATATATAAATCTATATTTATTGGGAATTAAATTTCCTTTAATGAGTTGGAGATAATTCAGGGGTAATATATTTCTTTTTATAATTAATTATAATAACTATTGAAAGCTTGTTATTTAAATTATTATGGTAATAATACTAACATAAAAATAACATTTTTTCTATGATTTTGTTAATAAGTTATATGTTCTTTTTTTTTAATTAACTTTATCTGTATTTATAGCCTTTTTAGAATATTTTACTTTTGATTTTAAGAAATCAATATTTTATATTTATTTCTTAAAAATAATATAACTTTGACTTGTATATTTGTAAGTAAATTTTAGTGAAATTTTAACTTAAAATAGTATGTAATTATTTAATTAGTTTTAATATGTGATATTTAAATTTGTGTGATAATTGATGACATATCTAATTATTATTCAGTTAATTGTTTTTTTTAATAAACATAGTGGCATGTTAATGTAATTAAGTATAAAATTTAAGGGTTTTTTTTTGCTAAATGTGTCTCGAGCTCTCTGGCGACGACACATCAGCTTTTTCAAGAGAATGTATCTCTATTAATATATAGGGGATATTTATATGATTCTTTTTCATTTTTATTTGAACTTATATTTAAATTATCTTAAATTATTCTATAATACATTGTTAATAAAAATTGTGATTTTTTTCTAAAAACAGACATATATTACTCAATTTACAGATATAATATCTCACATCACCTAAAAAATTTGGGAATGGTTTAGAGTCATACTATAAAAGAGACCAAAATGATTCATAATACAAAAAATTTGATTTATCACGCATTCAAACTTAAAAAAAAAAATTATTTGGTTTGTTCCGGTTCTTTATTATAGATTTTTAAGAAGTTAAATATTATAAATATTTATATTTTATAAAAAGTAAAATTATTATAAATATTTATATTGTTTAGAAAGTTAAACTTTATAAAATGTTAAAATATTAATAATATTTAAACGTTCATGAAGTTACAAATTTATAAAATTTAAATATTATAAATATTTCAACTTTTTAAAAAGTTAAAAGACCTTTAAAATATTAATAATATATTTAAACTTTTACGAAACTTCAAATATGATAAATACTCAACCGTTTTAAGAATTCTAAGTATTATAAATATTTAAACTTTATAAGAAGCACCAATTTTATAAAATGTAAATGGTTACAATCTTAATAATTAACATAGCAACTCAAGCTAATATGTATAATACAAGACAATAAATATAAAAAATTAAGATGATATAGTGCGAGTTAAAATATCTTTATATAGCGGAACGAGTTTGTCGATATTTACATAAATTTAAAATATCATTAAATTGGTGTTACACGGATAAAACATCATTTCATTATTTTGTTAACACTATCTGTATCAGAGAATAGACATACCAATTTAAATTGATTAAATAAATATTAAGTAAAAAACTAATTATATTGCGGTATTATATGGTTTAAAATTTAAATCATAAAATTAAAAACTATTATATAATTATAACATATTTAACCAACAAATAAAATTTATAATTTAAATGTTTTAGTTATAAATAATTTGCACCACGGTGTACCGCATGTCCTAATCTAGTTAATTATATAGCAAGTGCTGTTACTCTTTTCTATATATGTAAGCAAACGATGTTTGTAATGATGTTCATTAACGAATGCGATAATTACATCAGGTAAATAATCGGGTAGGTTTTATCAACTCTGGTTAAATTTTAACTAGAATGGATTCTTATGGAACATATCTTATGGAAAGTAATCAAAATAGAATCTCAAGCACTAAACAAAATAGAGGCTGTATGAATGGTTGAGGGTCTTTAAATGGTTTTTAGATTATAAATTTTTTTTTTGATTTTTGGGTTTTAGTTTTAATAATAGACTAGAATTTAACCCGCGATATACCGCGTGCATATAATTTTTGTTATTATTTATATTTTATATTATATTTGCTTGTTAAATATTGGATGTTTTGTAAATAGAGGAATACTAAATTTTTCGGCAATTTGTACGGCTAAATGTTTATATTATTTTTTAACCCGCAATATACTTCATGATCATTTGTTTGTTATATTTAGTTTGTTTTGTTTAGTGATTGAGATTCTATTTTGATTTTTAATTATTATAACAAAAAATAAGGATCTAAATACATAATAAGTCATTTATATGCTATGATTAAGTCACATTATTCCTAATGATTTAATTATTTTACACAATCTTAGTTAAATCAACTTGTTTCAAATATTCTAATATTAATAGTGTTGAAAAATAATAAAATAAGGATTTAATCCGTGTTAGCACAAATTGAATAATATTTTATTAATTCCAACATTTCTTATTTATAACTCATCTACTATATAACCATATTATATAGTATTTTAATCTTTTTAATTTTACATATTTTAATTTTTTATTAAGTTTATATATATATTAATTATAATATTTAAATAAATGCGAATCAAAGTTCTTCTTATGTTAACAATCAAAGCTCACAGGTATTGGAAAGCAATATGGGAATCAAATTGTTGTTTTTTTGTTTGCAAATGATTTAGAGATAGAATATCTTCAAACACAATAGAAGATATGGTTAAATATATCATAGTTTTTGTTGCCATATTAATTTTGCTGTAATATTTTTTAATTAGAATGTAATGTAAAATATTTAGGAAACAAAATCTAAAGTAATGCTATTTTTTGGAAATTTTTTAGGGATTAACTTTGTAAATAAAATTTAAATAAATACAAATAAAAGGGTAGAACCTAAAATGTACTTCAAAAATATATATAGATTTTAATTTTTGTTGTTTTAAAAATATTTACAAGAGGAGATAGAAAACAAAAATAGAGAAGTATCTTGAGTTTTTTTTTATAAATCTCTTTTTTTAATGGATTCTGGTTTTTGTTAATATTTGTAAAGAAAAGCTAAAAACAGGTTTTTTTAGGGAATCTATTTAGTATAAAATCTTGAATGGAGAAAAATAAGGTTTTTGAAACAAATCCAAAAACTAATGTAGATTCAAGGCCAAAAATGTTTGTGACCCAGAACCAAGTAAAAACAAGTGTATTCAATACATATCAAACCAAAATTGAGAATAACATATTATATACTTAAATTTTGTGGATTTGTTTACTATATATAGAGAGCAAATAAACCACATAATCAATTTATTATTAAAATAAAAATAATTCATAAAAAATATATATCTCTTTGTGTCGTGGAAATACATGTATAATAATATCACTTTCAATATTATAAATATAACTTTTAAAATAAAATATAATAAAAAAATTTTGAAAGTAACATTGTTTCCTGTAATACCGATATTATGATTTTTACGTAAAAGTTATATTATTATCACAAAAAAAATTTAAATATTTAGATCAATTGATGTCAAAAACACACACATATAAATATATCTTTTTTTTGTTTTGGATAAAATGATGTTATAATCAATTTAACTGATGTGAACTTCCCATCCACTTTTGTAGTTAATGTTAATGATAATTCGTATATATATATATATATATGTTATTCACAGTTTTTGTGTTGATTTTCTCTTATGTTATGCAAATGAAAAATTGATGTCAAATCATATAATAATATGAATTACTAGAATTTGAACCCGCGCACGCGCATGATTTTAATTTAAAATATTTTTTACTAAGTAATATACAACATATATATTATTGAAGATAATGTTTATTTGTTATATTTATTTGCGAGGTATTTTAGTTTAAATTTTTTAGGAGTAAAAATCATTGAATATAAATATAATTAATCATTTGAAGTTTAAAAGATAAATCCAAATAAAAGTCATACTTATTTTACTAATCTATATATAATATATATATATATATATTGTCTAGTGTCACAATAATATTTTTCTGGTAAATCAATAATATATAACGTAGTAACAAAAAAAATGATTTAAAGAATCTCTTTGAAGAGTACATTCCATATTTATATCCAATGAAAACATCATTTTAAAATTTCTAACACTGAAGGTCGATCATTGACCTAATTATATAAATCATTTAAATATATCGATATTCCACATTAAATAGAAATATACAAAGTTTCATGAACATTTTTACTGTTATGTCGCTACAACGGAGTTATCCAAGTGCATCACCTGTCATAATAGAATTTCCGACCAAGTCAAGAATGCGTAAATGGTGAAATGATTAAACCCGACATCCGTTCACTAATCCAAGTTACATATATGTCTAAAACCCTTCATATGTTATTTTCAGATGTTAATTTTGTGATGCAACCTCAGCTTCGTCTTCTAAAAAAAACATGGTATACTTTAGTAATATGTTATTTCTGGCAATGTTTTTGGTTAAAAGCATTTGATCATAAATTGATAAAATCTCAAGCATATATATATATATATATATATATATATATTTATTCATCATGTTATAGAATTTTAGTTCCGGTTGATAATATGCATTCTGAGATATACTGTACATGTCACTTTTTTATAACGACTTACATATCATTTTCTCTATGATTTGTGGCTATTAATTTTGTGTTTTTTTAGATGGATTAATTTTTTAAGATTCTTTATCATAGTTTTTCCCAAAAAAAAATTGTGACCATTACAATATCTTTGTTTTAGATCAAAACTTTTAAGCTGAGTTAAGTAATTAATCTTTTATTTTTCTATAAGTGAGATTGTTTCTTAAAAACTAATATTTCACTTCAATTTTATTTTTATGTTTAGAATTTTATAAATACAATTACATAAATTGTTTTTTTACTCCACCATGTATTAAAATCTTACTTATATTCTAAAACTTATTAACTCATTCTAAATTTTGGAATATGATCATTTTTGTTTAAAATTTGAATAATAATATTATTACTAAAATAAATCAATAGTATTATTTTTATTATTTTAAAATATTCAATTATTTAAAATATTTGAGTTTAATATAGACTTTTAAAGTATTATGAATGAATGGATTAGAATCTACATAGTGGATTAGTGTTTAGGATTAGGCCCAAATAAAAAGAATGAATTGCTGATGTGGCAGCATGAAGAGTGAGGAAAGGTAACTTTATATATATAGATAATTATCATTAATAATTCGAATTAGCGTTAATCATATAATAAGTTTGCTAGTGTATGTCCCTCGTCCACTTGTGCTTGCGAGTATGGGCTCCACATCGGTTATCCAAAAGATTAGATGACTAAACAAAGAGGATAGTCGGGTCAACTATTTCAAAAGCTCGTTAATTAAAAAATCTAGAAACTGAAGGTGAATAAAAGAAAACACAATTAAGCATCTAAAATCCTATTATATTAGACATAGACCTAGGCCATTTCTAAACCAAATAATATCAATATATATGCTAATCAAAAGCAAATTATCTTTATCAAAAAGCAAGCATATAGCACCAATCCAGAAAGAAATCTTTGAAAGAAAAAAAAAGGAGTTAGAAGATAACTCACCTTGAAGTTTACTCCGGCTTGTGAGAGGTAATCCACGTTCCTCAACTCTGCCATAGCTGGCCATCTCCTGGGATCATCTCTTATCTGATTTGGAATGTCGTCAAGCGATTTTTCATAAACACACTGGAACATGTCTGTGAAATGCTTGAAGTTTGTTTTCTCTTGGATTCTTATGCCAAAACAGCCCAGGAAGAATTTGTCAAGGGTCTCACGAACATACAATTCATTTAAACTGGAACTGAACAAGCTATCTAAAACGAAATAGGGAAGTTGATTCTCTAGCAAGATTAAATCATTAATAACCATTTTAGTGTAAAAAGGCTGGTCCACAATCTTGTCATCTAAATATTCTCTATGGCTTTGAATGGTTGCTCCATACACTTCATACTAAACAATCCGTATTAATAATTTGGTATGCTAAACTCCATACTGGAGTATGGAGCATTTCTAAAGCAGACAAAAACAATGTGTATAGATAGTTATGTTTTAGAATGGAGTTACTGTTCACTCCATATTAACATGTATTTTTTTGGTTTGGGGTTAGTCTCGAATTGATATGGAGTACATCAAACAAGTGTGTGAATGGTAGAAAAGTAGTGGACGGATCCGACTTTAGTCTGGTCTGGAGCGTACCTATCAACCTTTCGAAGCCTATGTTTCGTCATAACTCTTAGAAAGAACACCATAATGAAAACTGAATTCTGAAGGATAAGTTCCACCAAGTATTCGGATGGTATCCATTCAGTCGCTTCTTCATAGCTAGCCCGAATATTTTTTTCTTGGGCTTGTATGGTTTTCCTCATTTCCTCTATAGTATCTTCCCCAACAGTTACGGTGTATTACGCGAAGTACCTCTTCTTTGTGTCTTCCATCTTAATATATTCTTTTTTCAGATGCCTAATAAACATACGTATCGCCATATTAAACATTGGATTTGATTAAATGAGAACTCCAATGGACCACTAAACCAAAATCAGGAAGGTGGTGGGAAATGGCCATGGTTTCATCTAAAAACTACATTAGTAGCAATGAAATGAGTAAATGACAGATAGAATTATATATGTAATAAATTTTAATCCATGGTATACAGTGTTCCTATTTTTTTTAATAATTTTAATAATTTATAATTTAGGTTATATGTTGTGTTTGTTTATGAGAGTTTCATTTAAATAGGTTGTATCCAATTTTTTTTTTTTTTTTTTTTTTTTTTTTTTGGCATTTTTGCGTCTATATTTGAGTGCGTTAAATTTTTAGAGAAATGATAGAGAGGTTTTTTTTAAATCGTTTGCATCTTTATGATATTTTGTTGATTTTAGGAACCTTATTGATTTGGTAGAGAGATTTAAACCAATTTTAGGAAACTTATACATATTATCGATTTTATAAGAAGAAACTAAATGACTTGGTCAATTTACCATATTTTACTTATTGAGTTTTCTCCAATTTTATAAGGATTAACACTACAAATAAAAATTTAAATAAACATAACTATAAGGATAAAACACAAAATGTGCTTCAAAAATGTTAATATATATATATATTATATTTTTTAAGGTAGGAAGATTTATATGTTTTATAGGTATATACATTTGCAATATTTTTTGGGCGTTTCAAAAAATAAAAAGAAAAAAGAAAAAAATACCTATATAATATAGTAATAAGAAGTAGATTTGTTTCATTAATTAATAAACCTGTCATCATAATGTCTCATCTCTTGTTTAAAATTAATAAGTGTATGAAACTCTTTTTTACTAATTGTTATCTGCTTTATTAAAAATTTTGGTAGATTTATACAAAAACCCTGTTCAGTGTTCTCACACATTCCATAATGGCTTTGGTAACTTTTTCCTTTCATGTAGGATAAGAAACTTTAATAAAATTAATATTTTTTGTTTGAAAAAGAAAGGCACCAAATATCCTCAAAATTTTGGATATCTAGATCTGATGGATCTAAGAAATAAGGTCACGGATCCATAGAGTACTTAGAAAGTAAAAGAGGTGTGGTTACAAGTTTCGTCTCACATAGTCACATTCTTCGTGATTTTATTTCTTTCCTTTTTAATGTATTCTCGAGTTTGTACGTACTATATATATTCGTCTGTGTGTAAGTTTTGTTTTTTCACGTACCACGGATTCCTGCTACTCGTCTCAGCAACATCCATAGCAGTTGATTCGGGACAACGATGAAGCGGGCCAATGACGACCATCCTAGGTGTATAAGCTGCGGGGTTCACATCACGTATCCCACTTGGTACTCTATAAATGCAAGGTTCTCGAACTTGAATTTCCGTATCTTCTTTCCGGCCTGCTTCTTCCATAAGTGATCGAATGACCTAATTTTTCTACTTCAGTATTTGTTAGTATTTAGTATATCATATGTACAAACAAACGAGAATAATATATATATATATATATAGTTTCTATCTGTAAAGGGAGAAAGGTTGAATTCTATTTGAGAATTTGTATATAATTTATCATCTTAGTATTTTAGTAATATCCATCATGAATGTTTGCAGAAAAGTATATCTCAAAAAGACATATATAATAAAAGGGAACAAAGCTACGGAGTAATATGGATGATCTATGGAACGAAGATTGTTTCTTGTAAACCCTTTGAACGATTTGTCTTATTTAGAAAACTCAAGAGAGAGATAATGGTACAACTTGTAGCTTAAAAAAGAATGTTTCTACAACTGGTAATGGGTCTTCAAATACTTAATAAACTAGGTTGAGATCTACATTACGTCGCGGGGTAATTTTTTATATATTTAATAGATATGTAATTTATAATAATTAATTAAATCATGTTGATTGAATCACTTTTTTGTCAAATAATGAAATAAGATTGTGCTTAGCTTTTTAGACAAAGTTGTTTGGCATCGACCATGCATAAGGACATAATGATAAGGTTAATGATTTTTTTCTTTCTCAACTTACTTATAGCTTTAAGTGAAACGTATTCAATTATCGTATATAAACAAAATTTACATGCAAAATAATAATAAAAGAGTATGTTTACTTTAACTACATTATTTTGTATGTGAACCAACCAACAAACAAACAAAATTGAATCGAACTTACTTTCTTAATCGGTTCTCAAAATAATTTCCTCCAATCTGAACTAACCGACGTTCCAGACCAAACAGATAATAGTTTTTAAAGAATTTTTGGAGCTATCCAAACTAAATAGATAATTAATCCACATTCCACATGTATAACTGTTTTTTCCATCTATTACTAATCTTGATGCCTATTCACCTCGGATTCTCACGCGTATTACTTTAATTTAGGCTCCACCTCAAGTGAAATGATGATGTAGGACGTGAAGGTGGATGAGTGAGAATGATGATATAAAAAAAATCATCATTATATGTTGTATACTAATATATCACCGTGTCTAACATAATGTTGGCTTTATTAGTCTCCCACTAGAAAAACGTATTTTACTGTTGTTAATAATATTGGAGAAATACAGCCAACTGAAAACCGGAAATCAAATATTATTATTTTCAGTTGATAACAAACCGCTGAAACGAATAAAAAGCTTTACCCAAAACTTTCAAAAATCCACTTTCTTAAAATCCTAAGATATATAATTTATAAGGTTTAATTAGTAACGTATATAAAGTTGTATGAAAGAGTTGTAAGCTGGAAAGGTAGTTGTTACAAAATAATACAAAGCTGAAAAAAAACAATAAAGCTGTACAAAGAAGCTGAAAGTAAAAATTTTAGTAAAGTTTCTAGTAATGTTACTAAGATTAGTAAATTTTAAAATTATATATTTTGTAAAGCTCTTACCAATCAATACAACAATTTGATTTTCATATTTCTAATAAAAACCATATAACTCAAAACTATATCTTAGAAAAGTAACCCATTATATTTATTTTCCAATAATAATATAAATCTTAAAATGATGTTTAATTTCAAAGAAAATGTAATGTATTTTTCATAATCATGAATGTAAGTCGTTGTCATTTCGCCTACAATTGGGTCATTTCTTTAATTAATGAAACTAAAAATAAACTGCCTAAGATGTAATCACCAAATAACCTTTTAATATGAATAGTATTTGGTTGAATGATCTGAGGTGGGGATCTAGAATAAAAGTGATTATTTATGAATTTTATAATAGAAAAAGTATTGATGTCTACTTACAAAATACACATAATCAATTTAGAGAATATGCAATGGATACCATTCAAACCAAAAGTATTTAAGAAAGTACCACTGATGTAACAATGTCTTCTCTCTCTTCATTTACAATTACTCTTATACCCATTACATATATTACATGTTATTTGTTTAAATATCATGTTATTTTTTTAATTCACGTAAATAACATCCTCTCTCATTCTTCTTTTATTTTTTCTCTCATGCCAATCATGTAAAAATTTCTATAATTTTTTTGTCTCTCTCCTTCTTTCTTTATCACTCTCTCTCTTCTTTCATATTAGAACTTCCGTTATTTTATTTTTGGAACATGTTATTTTTTTAAATTATAAGTAATATTTAGAAAATTTCTCTTTTTAACATGTTACTTTTTCGTATAACACGCTATTTTTATATGTTACATGTTATTTAGCTTAATATAACATATAAAATATAAATATTACATGCTATTTTTCACTTCTTCTATCTAACTCTAAAACAAAAAAGGTAATTATGTCTTTTTACTCTATCAAAACTGTAGGTCCATTGGCATTTTCCTATAAAAATAAATTTTTGTGGTATTTTGTTTATTTCTCTCCATATTTGTGGCATTCACTAATATTACCCATCAATTTATATATTGGTTAAATTTTGAATATCATATCAAAATTTTTAAATCATCTTAATTTCAGAATCTATATTATCGCAATGTTGACTCAGTTAACACTTATTTGATGATGTGATATCGTTTTCACTAAAAGACATCGTTTTAAAATTAATTTCAATTAAAAAAATTTATAACACTCGAATTTGAACCCCAAACATTTAGTTTTTAATAAATATCCTTATTAGTTGTTTGAAACAATTAGAAACTTTTCCTTTATAAACCTAACAAAATATTTATTCCTATTTTGAGAAAATTGGTTTCAATTTCTTTCCATGGTTGTGGCCTTGTGGGCCGTCACATCACAGTATATGGTTGTATTCAATGGACTATATCATGATACTCTTAGGCGTTGAATGGAAGCAAGTAATATGCGGAAATGCGGAATTGAGAAAATATTTATGAATAACCCACATGTGTCTCCAATCACAACTATTATTATAAATTTGTGGTTTTGCAAAGAAAATAAGAAAGAGAATGAGTGCGTTTTTTTAGAACAGAAAATAGTATTGGACGGCTATAGAACTTCAAAGAGGCTATTACCCTGCGGTCGTAGCAAATACGCAATGGATTACATTTATATTTATATATTATTATTTTTATTATAATTAAAATACCTGTTATTTTTTTCTCCCACATATTGTATATACTATACCTAAGCTATTTATTCTCTTCTCTTTCTTCTTATATCATATAATATTAAAATAATATTATATTTTAACTTTATTATTACTGGATAAATATTGAAGAAACATATGATATTTTGGTATATTAAATTTGTTAAAATATGTTATAAAAAATTGTTTCTTATATTAAATATATTTTGTATAAAAAATATATCTACAAAATATATGAAAATATATTACACATAATAATTTACAATTATATTAATTATTTATATTATTTTGTACTGCTTATTCTAAACTGCAATTATTTTTTCACTAATCAAGTTTTATTCTGGACCGCTTATTTTTTATTATCCGTACTTGTCCTACAAATATATTTCTCCCGCATGAACCACAATTGAACTGTACTAAAATTACTTGTCCCGCACAACAAAATACGCAGTCACCATTCGGACCCTAGGTTGAAATATGAACCAAAGATGACAACCTTTATTAGGTGATTTGAATGTTTCTTTTGTAAAGTTGGTCAACATCATAGTATATTATTGTAAAAATTGTAAATAGAGTTTGGTCTATGTTGCCTTTGTGGAGGACATCATGGTACAACTTGTAGTCAAAAATAATAATTATGTTTTTACAGCTGGTAACGAATTTTTAAATTTATACTATAAAGATGAGCTAATTATCTCCATATGAATGACACATCAGCAGTGGAGAGAATGCTACTTGTCAATCAAAATTAAAAGCAAACATATTTAAACTAAAGAGAAATTTGAAACATTTTCCATGTATTTTCTTCTTTTTCATATCAAAAACATTTCAATATTTGTTAATATTGTAGAGAAATTCATGAAAGTGTGTCTTTAGAGAAATAATTTTTTGAAAGAATTACTCAAATGTTATCCAAAAATTGGTTTATTACCCAAATCTATAAATCTTTTGAAAATTACTAGAATGTTTAGTGCCCTGGGTGTAATTACAATTTACCCCTTGGGTTTTGTTTTTCGAATTGGAGTAAAAAAAAAAAAAATACACATCAGCAAATTAAAATACACATCAGATATGATTTAACACGTCATTAAGCAGTTTTTTTAGATCCACAATTTTGTTTTCTCTTGTTTATATCGAGAGGGAAAGTGAATAGTATTAACTGTTCAAACCGCGAAAATTTTTTTTATCAAAACCCTCGTCTCTCGTCGCCGGCGATACTGTCATTGTCCACTCTCTTGCCGTCAATCTCCCGCCGTCATCTCTCGCCGTCATCTCTCGCCGTCTTTCTTCGTCATCGGACTCTCTTTCTTCAATTGGCTCTCTCTCTCTCTTCGTCTTCTTCGTCTTCGTCAATCCGGTATGTGTCGACTGTTTAATTTCGAGTTTTCCGGCTGAATGTGGGTTTTTTCGATGATTTACGGCTGATTGTCACCGTTGTTAATGACGGCTGGCTGATTTGTTAGATTTATTCGATTCGGTGGCTGATTTACTTTTTGTTTTATGTTGCGGCTCAGTTATTTTAGGGTTTACGGCTGATTTGTTAGATTTATTCGATTCGATGGCTGATTTACTTTTCGTTTTATGTTGCGGCTCAATTATTTTAGGGTTTACGGCTGATTTGTTAGATTTATTCGATTCGATGGCTGATTTACTGTTTGTTTTATTTTGCGACTGAGTTACGGCTGAGTTGTGACTGATATATTTTGTGCTTTAGATCTGAGTTATGTGTTTGTGGCTGAGTTATGTTATGCTTTGTGTATGAGTTTGTTTTATGTTATGGCTGAGTTTGTTTTATGTTATGGCTGATTTATGTTATGATTTACTTATACTCTATAACAGATGTCGATGGTGATTATTTCTGAAGAACAAGCAAGGGATTACCCCCCAAGACTACACGCTAAAATAGAGTCTAGAGATATAAACACAAATTTCAGGATGAAAGAATTCCCTCAGATTAGGGAATTAATAGGACTGGATGCGTGGGATGAAACGAAGAAAGTACCTATTGGAATAATCTCTAAGCTAGTTGATAGCCAATTCGTCTGGTCTGGTAAGGTTGTTCATTTCCTACTATGTAACCAATTAAGGGTACAAAAGAAGGAGCTTTGGTTTGTGGTCGGCGGTCAACCTATCAGGTTTGGGTTGAATAAATTGCATTATCTGACGGGGTTAAGCATAGACCCAATGCCTACTGAACGGTTTGAACTTGAAGAGGAACACAAAAAGTTCTTCAAACTTTTGAAAGTGCCTGGTGGGGTAGGTCCAACGCTACTTGAACTCAAGGAAGCATTAAAAGTGTGCCGGGGATGGGTTAACCTTGATCATCGTAAATGGTTGGGCTGTTGCTTATTCAACACATTGAACTTTATGGTTTGCATCATAACTCTAGAATTCCATATGAAAGTGCCAAAAGAGTTTTTGATGATGAAGCAATGAAGACGTATCCGTGGGGTCGGTCAGCATTTGAAGCTCTTGTTGATTCCATAAAGATGCTGAACCCTATGGGAAAGTCGTACACCCTTAGTGGGTTTACACCTGTGTTACAGGTTTGGGCGTATGAATCCATCAAATGCTTTGGAGATTGGTTTGGGAATGCATCAGCTGAAGATGGTGGCATACCGATGCTTCAATGGGGTGGAAACCGTACACGTTCATCGCTGGAAACCGCAATTGCTGAAGAGATCAAAGCGCTTGGTGAGGTAAGGTTTATATCTGGTTGAGTGATTGTTTAGTAATGGATGAGTTATGATTTAGTTATGGCTGAGTTATTGTTTAGTAACAGCTGAGTTATGTTTTAGTAATGGCTGATTTATGCTTTAGTGTTGGCTGAGTTATGTTTTAGTAATGACTGATTTATGCTTTAGTCTTGTCTGAGTTAAAACTTACTGATGGGTTTCATAATCTCTTATGTTACAGCTGCGTGTGAATAATATGGTTAAGAAGGAAAATGGCTGCGAGCTATTTCATTCGTGGCCAGAACAAGAAGACGACCCAGCAATCGATCGCCTGATCGAAGACATACATCTGAATACGTTTGTTAAAGGTTTTTGGGATGTTAAGGGGAGTGATAAGAAGAAAAGGAAAAAGAAAGCTGAAGCAGTTGTTGAGTCTGAATCTCCTCCCGCAAAGAAGCGGAAAGTCCAGAAGATGAAAGTTTCCAACAGTCAGGAAACTAGTGAAGGAGTTGCACAGGAGAGGAAGAAGAAAGAAAAAAAGGTAAGTGAGGAGGAAGATGGGTCGGTTAGACCTATCGAAGATGAGTCGGTTAGATCTACGAATTGATCTCTAAGTTATACACAAGGTTTGACACCGTTGATAGGAACATTGAAAATGTATCAGCGAATCTGGAGAAGAAGATGGATGAAAGGATTGAAACCAGGCTTGGATCTTTTGAGACGGACCTCAAACAGATGAAAGAGCTCGTGCTTCCAAAGAGCACGACTGACCAGACTTTAATTATGGGACAGGAACTAAATAACGTGGGACATGGACAGGAACTTCAGACATCAAAAGGTCCACCAAAAGTTCCGGTAATGTCTGATTTATCTTTGTTTTATGGCTGATTTTTCAGAAGGTTTAGGTTGAGTTATTATAATTTTAATTGTCTTCGCTATGATATACAGGAAAAGAACTCTTTGACTTCTCCTAAGAAGTCTCCACATGCTAAGAAGTCTCCAGCTGCTAAGAAACCAGCTGATACGAAAACAGGGCCTTCCACGAGGAGAAATGCCAAAGAGTTAGAGGCGTCAGAGAAGGCCAAAGAGTTAGAGGCGGCAGAGAAGGTAATGTCTGATTTATCTTTGTTTTATGGCTGTTTTTTTAGAATGTTTAGGCTGAGTTATCATAATGTCTGATTTATCTTTGTTTTATGGCTGATGTTTCAGAATGTTTAGGCTGAGTTATTATAATTTTAATATACAGGAAAAGAACTATTTGACTTCTCCAGATGCTAAGAAGTCTCCAGCTACTAAGAGACCAGCTGATACGAAAACACGGCCTTCCACGAGGAGAAATGTTAAAGAGTTAGAGGCGGCAGAGGAGGCCAAAGAGTTAGAGGCGGCAGAGAAGGCCAAAGAAGTAGCTGCGTTAAAGAAGCCCAAAGAAGTAGCTGCGGCAAAGCAAGCCAAAGAATTAGCTGCGGCTGGAGGTAGAGGTGGAGGTAGAGGTAGAGGTAGAGGTAGAGGTAGAGGTAGGGCGCCTAAAAATCCTACTGCTGCTGTTGTTAAGCCGTTGAAATTTGTACTACCTGGAGAAGCTGGTTCAGAAGCTGGTGCAGAAGCCGGTGCAGAAGATATTAGAGACGAGTATTTTGCTGAAGCCAACTCACTTGAACCTGAATCTGAGGATGATGAGGAGGAAAAGATTAGGCTTGATAGAATTAAAGCTTTAAGGCTGGAGAGTGTTAAGCTGTCAGCGGATGGGAGTGCATTGAATACACAACAAGATCATCCAAGCTGGATTTTCCCTAATATTGGAGACAACGGACTGACGTGCATGAGGAAGAACTGTTCACCTGGACCTGGAATATATGATCCTCTGGCACCTGTTAATCCGGTCAAGGTTCAGAAACTTTTGGAGTACCTAAAGAAAGCCGAGTATGACCCTTTAGACCCTTTTGCTTAACAAGTTAATAACAGCTTGTTAACATTATATTAACTTGTGTTTATTTGTTTGTTAGGAATATCCCGTTAGGCAAAGGCGGAATGGAAATTGAATTCTATAGGGTGCTAATCACCGAACGAAAGGACTGGCTAGTGAGGCCAGAAGAAGATGGTAAATATGGGTGGCTTACTGATGAAGTAAGTTTATCTTAATGTCTTAGTTATTGTTGTCGTTGTCTGACTTATATTACATTATGGCTGCGTTGTTGTTTACTACTCAGTTTTCGGTTGTACAGCACTTGGGCGCGTTTATGAGAGTCCTTAGGTGTAGGTACAATCGAGATCCCTTCCCATTCCACAACAAACGCATTGCGTTTATAGACCCGTGGTTCACCAGTGAAATGGTTCACCGTCATTATCCGATGTTCAAGTCCGCACCCAAGTTTTTTACAATGACTGACAATTGTTTTGAAGAATTAGTTAAAGGTTTGATTCCATCAGATGAACAAACTAATTTGAAGTGGATAGAAGATGTGGATCACCTGTATATTGCTCCACAAACTGGAGGCGATCACTGGGTGGCGCTGCACGTGGATCTAAAGAGAAGGCATATTGATTGCTATGATAGCATCGTGGGACAAGTAACCGAAGAGAGTGAGCTTAGAATGTTGAATGCTTGTAGGGCGTTTACGCGGATGATTCCAGCAATGATGAACGCGAACGTTCCTCACGAAATTCGTACACCTACTTACAAACAGTTTACCTTCAGGAGGAGGACAGTCTCCAAGGTCCCGCAAAACATACAGATTGGTGACTGTGGCGTGTACGCTTTAAAGTTTATAGAATGTCTAGCGCTTGGTGTGTCTTTCGATGGAATCTGTGATCAAAACATCCAGGGTATACGTGTTAAAATGGCAGCAGAAATCTTCGATGAGTCACCTGATTTTATGAATCAGTTCACGTAAAAAACATTTGTATTTCTTTTGGTAGGTAGGACTTGCACTTTGATATGTAAAAAAACCTTTGGATTACTTTTGGTAGGAATTGTATTTGGATATGTAAAAAAACATTTGGATTTCTTTTGGTAGGAATTGTACTTGGGTATTGGAAAAATTTGGATTTCTTTTGGTAGAAATTGTACTTGGATAAGAAAGTCCTTTGTTTAGTATCCTTTCAATGTTACGGCTGAGTTATGTACTTCACACGGCTGAGTTCTAATTAAATATTAAATAAACATATACGTTATGCCTGAGTTATATATTTCGAACGGCTGAGTTATCTACTTCGTACGGATGAGTGAGTTATGGCTGAGTTATGTACTTGGTACGGCTTCGTTTAGTCTTTCGTGCCGTGCCTCGATATTACTAAAAGTGTTGTTGGGGAAGCCCAAAAAATAATTCTGTGCCTGCTCAGATCCACACGCGTAATCAATTTATAAAGTTAGCTTTTTCACAATATATTATACAAAATAATTAAAAAATTGAACTCAAAATTCGAATAAAAAATCTTAAAATTCCAACAAAGTGACTAAGTGATGGCTGAGTTATTGACTTACACGGCTGACTTATAAAATATTCGTAAATTTACATTATTATAACTCAACATTTAAATGTAAAATTGAATTATGAATATTACAATTATTATAACCAATAAAAAGTAATAATTATAGAGAAAGATTGATTTTTACACATTCTCACCAAGGATGTGTAAAACATACAACACATGACGTTTAGGGGTTAGGGTTAGGGTTAGGGTTGGGGTTTAGGGTTTGAGATGTAGGGTTCAGATTATTTGATTTTTGGATTTGGTTCTAATGTGTTTTAATGTGTATGGTATAAGGTGGTAATATGGATATAATAATATTATTACCATTTGAATATTTTTTTAGAAAATCAAAAAATCAAAAAAAAAATTGGTTATTTCCGGTTATGGGTCGGTTATATTAATATCTAACAATAAATAACCCAAAATATATTGTAATTAAGTAGATTAGCCTAATATAACCGAAATTAAGCCGAATATATCCGAAATTAATTAAACATACCAATTCAAAAATATCAAATTGGAAAATTTATTTTATCGGTTCGGTTCGGTTTAGTCGGTTATTTAATCATTCTAATTTGAGGGTTGGCTGAGATACCGTTTATGACTGCTGAGTTATCTTTCCAGAATCGACAGTTACAATGAGAGGGAAAGTGAACGGTTTTTAAACCGCGAAAAAAAACTCTCTGTCCCTATCGTCGGCGAAATCTAACCCTAATTCCGCCGGCGATAATCTGTCTTTTTCTACTCTCCCGCCGTCATCTCTTGCCGTCCTCGTTCGATATCATCATTCACTCTTTCTTCTCTTCGTCGTCGCTGTCTTGTTCGTTTCCGTCTAAGTCGTCTCGTCTTCGAGTTTCGGTATGTGTCTTCCTATTTATTTTTGAGTTACGGGTGATTGTCGCCGTCTTTGATGGCTGAGTTTGGACTGAGTTATCTTATGTTTTACGACTGAGTTATATATTTATGGCAGAGTTATTATATGCATTGCGTTTGCCATATGTAATGGCAGATTTATTTTATGCTTTACTATCAGATGGCTAAGGATATTTCTGAAGAACAAGCAAGGGATTACCCACCAAGACTTTGGCCAGAAATGAAGTCTATTCTACATACTAAACAAATTAATACCAATTTCACGATGTTAGAATTACGTCAGATTAGGGAATCAATAGGACTGGATGCGTGGGAAAAAACGAAGGATGTACCAATTGGAATAATCTCTAAGCTAGTTGATAGACAATTCGTCTGGTCTGGTAAGGTTGTTCATTTTCTATTATGTAACCAGTTAAGGGTACATAAGAAGGAGCTTTGGTTTGTGGTCGGCGGTCAACCTATCAGGTTTGGGTTGAATGAGTTTCATAATCTGACGGGGTTAAACATAGACCCAATGCCTACTGAACGGTTTGAACTTGAAGAGGAACACAAAGAGTTCTTCAGACTTTTGGAAGTGCCTGGTGGGCAGGTCCAACGCTACTTGAACTCAGGGAAGCATTAAAAGTGTGCCGGGGATGGGTTAACCTTGATCATCGTAAATGGTTGGGGTTGTTGCTTCTTCAACACATTGGACTTTATGGTTTGCATATTAACTCTAGAATTCCATATGAAAGTGCCAAAAGAGTTTTTGATGATGAAGCAATGAAGACGTATCCGTGGGGTCGGTCAGCATTTGAAGCTCTTGTTGATTCCATAAAGATGTTGAACCCTACGGGAAAGTCGTACACCCTCAGTGGGTTTACACCCGTGTTACAGGCTTAGGCGTATGAGTCCATTAAATGCTTTGGAGAACGGTTTGGGAATGCATCAGCTGAAGATGGTGGCATACCGATGCTTCAATGGGGTGGAAACCGTACACGTTCTACGCTGGTACCGGTAATTACTGAAGAGATCAAAGCGCTTGGTGAGGTAAGGTTTATATCTGGTTGAGTGATTGTTTAGTAATGGATGAGTTATGATTTAGTTATGGCTGATTTATGGTTTAGTAACGGCTGAGTTATTTTAAAGTAATGGCTGATTTATGCTTTAGTGTTGGCTGAGTTATTATTCACTGATGGGTCTCATATTCTCTTATGTTACAGCTGCGTGTGACTAAAATGGTTATGAAGGATGATGTACGCGAGCTATTTCATACGTGGCCAGATCAAAAAGACGACCCAGCAGTTGATCGCCTTATCCAAGACATACATGGATAAGTTTGTTAGAGGTTTTTGGGATATTGATTCTTACTCTCCTCCCGCAAAGAAGCAGAAAGTTGATTCTGACTTTCCTTCCGCAAAGAAGCAGAAAGTCAAGAAGGTGGTAGTTTCCAACAGTCAGGGTGGTGGATCTGGTGAAGGAGCTGAACAGAAGGTGGTAGTTTCCAACAGTCAGGGTGGTGGACCGGTTAGAACTCTCATTGAGTTGGTGTCTAATTTAACCTCAAGGTTTGACACCTTGGAAAAAAACATTGGAGATAGAATAGAAGAGAGGATGAATGAAAGGTTTGAAACCAGGTATCGTTCTGTTGAGAGTGATCTCAAGCAGATGAAAGAGCACGTGCTTTCCTTGGGTGTTGGGCAAACTGGCCAAAACAATGTTGAAGACCTTGGGGATGAACTGTTGTCACAAAACACTTGTAAAAATTTCAAAATAAAGAACCTTAGGGATGAACTGTTTTCACCAAAAAGTCCACCAGTACCAGTAGTTCCAGGAAAAATGCACCAAAACTACTCTGTCAACAGTCCTCCGGTAATGTCTGAATTATGTTAATGTTATGGCTGAGGGCATATGCATTGGTGTCCTTCAATATTTGGTCCTTTAATTATTTTATTTTTATTTTGAGAGTTTCTTAAGTTTTGTATAGCATTGGTGTCCTTCACAGTTGGTCCCCTGAAAAAAGAAATAGTATTTTTAATTAAAAAAATTAATTATTTAAATAAATAAGTAAAAACATATTAAAGTTTTAATTTAAATAAAACATATAACATTGACATTAAAAACATAAGAAAATTACAAAATTACAAAAACTTGAAAAAAAACAAAATGGTTTTTGGTTTAAGTAACAAGTTATGACAAATTTGCGAAAAGAATGTAGTAGCAACTAATATGGTTTAATTAATGAAAACAGAGACACGGATGAAAGGAGCAAATATTTGTAAATCAGAAATGTAAACCAAGATGAAAACTCAAAGTCAATTTTAACAACATAAATAACGAATATGTGGATTGTATATTGCAAATGCAAGAATTATAAAAGAAACAGCAGATAGAGTATTGGAAATACAGGGAACAAACTCACTCAAGTGACTAAAATCTACAAGACAAGGCAAGTGTTCAATAAAACCTCTGTATCATTTTGACATTTACAAGAGTTACATAAGCGAGGAGGACCATCCATGACATGTAACCTCAAACTCACTCTCATGTTCATTGCAAAAACCAAGACTGGAAACTGAAAGGATGCGACTGAGTTGATTTACAAAAACAGTGGTCTGTTTCAGGTGTATCTAGTAACTACCAAAGACCAAAGAAAATCAAGAGAATCAAGAAGAGACAGAGATCCTTAAAAGAGCTTAGCGTTTTTCATCCAAAGAGCTCGACGGAGGCGCTTAGATTGTTTCCTGAAATGAAATGCATTATCTTGCATTGTTGCTGTTTTATCAACAAGAAGCTCAATCCTATCACCTCTCTCCATTATCTTCTCAATGTTCTCAACCATGACTGATCGAATTCGTAAAACCCGAAAACACAACAATGAGAAAGCTAATACAGTTTATAAGAATTAATACACATCCACCAAAGACAGATATAGAAAAGCATATGAGCTAAAGAAGAATTGTTTACCTCACTGACTTCTCCTCTAACAAGATTGAGAGTATCAACACTAGGATTACTAGAGAAGAACTCCATCTGCTGATGCAAAACCCTTGAGAATTCATCATTCATTGCATAAGCTGGAGCCTGATGCGCAACTTTTCTATAGTTTTTCATAAACCTCATATGAATATCTTCCAAATACGAAAATGGAATCCTCCCTACAAAATCCAATCACCACCAACACCAACACCAACACCATAAACATAAAGAGAAGACCTTAAAACTACGGAATCAAATACAAGAAACACTTCAAATCCATGGCAAATTTCAATAACCATAAATCTCAAAACATATCCAACGATTGGGAGAAAAATCTTACTTCCGAAGATGTAACGGTCTTGTGAGAAACAAAGTCTTTCATCGGCCATCTCCGGTGAAAGCTTCTCGAGGATCCGTCGCACCACGGCGCCTGTGTTTCCCGTAACGGGGCTGAATTCCGCTAATACCACTTGGTGAGATTGGTATTAAGATCGGAGATAAAAAAAAAGAATTCGATACCCAAACAACACAAACATCTCACACGCAGACACGTGTACGACGGACGGAAGAAAAAACGTCCCCTACTAAGGAACGTATCTTCAATATATATCGAATTTAGATTTAAATCAAATCACTTAATTGCAACGGACGGTCTTCAAGGACACCGATGCAAATGCTCTGAGTTTCCAGATTGTTTAGGTTGAGTTATCATTATCTTTAATTGTCTTCGCTATGTTATACATGTAGTTGGCCGTGGTTTGGCTGGGGTCAGTAGGAATCTGAATAAAGAGTTTGATAAAGATGAGTTTGATAAAGATGATCCTCTTAATTTCATTGTGAAAGTCTCCAGCTGCTACGAAACCAATTCAACGGCCTAACACGAGGAAAAATGCCAATGATGGAAAGAAGGACGAAGAATTAAATGCAAAGAAGGCCAAAGTTGAGGCGGCCGCTGCGAAGAAGACCAAAGAGTTGGCGGCAAAGAAGGCCAAAGATGAGGCGGCGGCTGCGACGAAGGTCAAAGAGTTGGCGGAGAAGAAGGCAAAAGATGAGGCGGCGGCTGCAAAGAAGGTCAAAGAGCTGGCGGAAAAGAAGGATGGAAATAATCCGCCAAAGAGAAGAGTTAGAAAGACTACTAAGCCTAATCAAGTCATTCAATTGGAATCTGATTTGAATGAGGGAGTATCCGAAGCTGGTGCAAACGCTGGTGCCGACGCTGCTGACAGCAGTATATGTGATATGACAGCCAAGATTATGGCTGAAAACAATATCCTTGAACCTGAATCTGAGGATGATGAGGAGGAAAAGATTAGGCTTGATAGAATCAAAGCTTTAAGGCTAGAGAATGTTAAGCTGTCCCCGGATGGAAATTCATTGAATAAACTACAAGCTACACAAGAGAGGACTTTTCCTTATATTGGGGACAACGGACTGACGTGCATGAGGAAGAACTGTTCACCTGGACCTGGAATATATGATCCTCTGGCACCTGTTGATCCGGTCAAGGTTCAGAAACTTTTGGAGTACCTAAAGAAAGCCGAGTATGACCCTTTAGACCCTTGTTAATCACATCTTGTTAAAATTATATTACCCTGTTCTTATTTTTTTTTCTTAGGGGTACACCATTAGGCAAGTCAAATATTGAATTCTATAGGACTCTCATCACCGAAAGAAAGAACTGCCTGTCTGGTACATTTGGGTGGCTGTCTGATAAAGTAAGTTTAACTTGATGTCTGAATTATTATGTTTACGGCTGAGATATTATACATAATGGCTGAGTTATTATGTTTACGGCTGAGATATAATACATATTGACAGTAGGTGGCAGTGGTATGATTTGTTATTGTTTACGACTGAATTATATTACATTATGGCTGAGTTGTTGTTTACTAATCAGTTTTCTGTTTTACAGCACATGGGCGCGTTTATGAGACTCCTCAGTATTAGGTACAAACGAGATCCCTTCCCATTCCACAACAAATGCATTGCGTTTATAGACCCGTGGTTCACTAGATCGATGATTCGTGATTATACGATGTTCAATATGAAACCCAAGTTTTTTAAAATGACTGGCAATAGTTATGAAGAGTTAGTTAAAGGTTTGTTACCACTAGATGAACCGACTAATTTGAAGTGGATAGAAGATGTGGATCACCTGTATATTGCTCCACAAACTGGAGGCAATCACTGGGTGGCGCTGCACGTGGATCTAAAGAGAAGGCATATTGATTGCTATGATAGCATCGTGGGACAAGTAACCGAAGAGAGTGAGCTTAGAATGCTGAATGATTGTAGGGCGTTTACGCGGATGATTCCAGCAATGATGAACGCGAACGTTCCTCACGAAATTCGTACACCTACTACCAGTCAGTTCGGTTTCAGGAGGAAGAGTGCCTCCAAGATCCCTCAAAACGTACAGGTTGGTGACTGTGGCGTGTACGCTTTAAAGTTTGTTGAATGTCTAGCGCTTGGTGTGTCTTTCGATGGAATCAATGATCAAAATATCCAGGCTATACGGGTTAAAATGGCTGCAGAAATCTACGATGAGGCACCTGATTTTTTTGATCCAAATTAAATAATGCATTATGTCCTTCGTTTCGTTTCTTTTGGAATTGTACTTGGATTTGTAAAACTTTGATTTGTCTATTTTCAAAATTATGGCTGGTTTACGGTTAAGTTACGGCTGATTTACATACTTCACACGGCTGACTTATGAAATATTTGTAAATTAAAATTATTATAACTCAAAATTAAAATATAGAATGAAAAAATGAATATTACAATCACTATAAACAATGAAAAGTAATAATTAGAGACAAAGATTGATTTTTACACATTCTGATCAAAATGTGTAAAACATTCAAAACATGACATTTAGGGGTTAGGGTTAGGGTTGGGGTTAGAGGTGTATTTTCATATTTCCAACATTATGAGTTTTAATATAACAGTTTGGTTTTGGTTATATTGTGTTTGGTTTAAGGTGGTAATTTGGATATACTAATATGATAACCATTTTTCAAATTTTAAAAAAAATTTTCAAATTATTTTTCGGTTATTTCCGGTTATGTGTCGGTTAGACGAATATATAACCATAAATAACCCAAACGTTTCAAAATTAGGTCGATTAACTTAATATAACCGATAGCAAGCCGAATATAACCGTAATTAACCGAAAATAATGGAAAAAATAGTTTCCGGTTTGGTTCGGTTTGGTCGGTTATTTAGTCATTCTAATTTGGGGTTGGCTGAGTTATGGTAAAGTTATTGCTGAGTTATCGTTTACGGTATATTAATTTATTATATACCTTCTCGAGAAGACAAAAAGTGTTGTTGGAGAGACACAAACAATAATTATGTTTACTGTTAACAACCACACGCGTAATAAGTAAGATTTTAGCGATTTTTTATTTAAAAAGAATTTAAAATTTGAATTTGAATTTAAATTTTTTTTTTTTAATAAAAGTATTTCTAAAACATTTGACTGATATGGCTGAGTTGTCGACATAAACGGCTAACTTATGAAATATTTGTAAATTAGAATTATTATAACTCAAAATTAAAATATACAATGAAAAAAGGAATATTACAATCACTATAAGCAATGAAAAGTAATAATTATAGACAAAGATTGATTTTTACACATTCTCACCAAGGATGTGTAAAACATACAACACATGACGTTTAGGGGTTAGGGTTAGGGTTAGAGATGTATGTTTCATATTTCCAACATTATGGGTTTTAATATAACAATTTGGTTTTGGTTATATTGTGTTTGGTTTAAGATGGTAATTTGGATATACTAATATGATAACTATTTTTCAAATTTTTTAAAAAAATTTGAAATTGCTTTTCGGTTATGTGTCGGTTAGACGACTATATAACCATAAATAACCCAAATGTTATCCAAAATAGGTCGATTAACTTAATATAACCGATAGCAAGCCAAATATAACCTTAATTAACCGAAAATAATGGAAAAATAGTTTCCGGTTTGGTTCGGTTTGGTCAGTTATTTAGTCATTCTAATTTGGGGTTGGCTGAGTTATGGTAACGTTATGGCTGAGTTATCGTTTAGGGTCTTCTCAATAATATGAAGATAAGAAAACGTATTCTTCTTTCTTTTTTGGGTCTTTTGTTCTGTCAGATTCCTAATAAGTATTAAAACGTCTCTCGATATTACAAAAAGTGTTGTTAGGGAAACGTGAAAAATTACTAATTCTGTGCCTGCTCAAATCCACACGCATAATAAATTCATAAAGTGAGATTTTTATCACAAGATATTATTGCAAATAATTAAATAATTATTATTCGAATTTAGAATTTTATTTTTCTTAAAGTACTAAAACGTCTCTCAATATTATTAAAACGTTTCACGTATTTTTATTTTTTGTTAAAGTATTTGTCCGACAATTTAAAACTAAAATTATTATAACTCAAATTTAAATTTAAAATTATTATTCAAAGTGTTACGGTAAAGTGATGAGTTATTCTATATTGTGGTTGACTTGTTGAACTTTATGATTGAGTTATCATTCTGTGATGGCTGAGATATCGTAATAACGACTGATTCCCTTCCCTTATATTAATATGAAAGTACTAACAAAACGAAATCAAAAAAAAAAAAACACACAAAATCATAGTTCGTAGTTCATAGTTCATTAGTTCATGTAAAAGACGACACAAAAGTACAATGACAATCACTTTTTGAAACCGACGTCATCTGAGCTATGGTATTTAAGGAAAACGAAAGGCCTCGTCGATTCATGTGACAGCTGAGTTATAGTGATTTATAAATCCGCAATGGCTGAGATATCGTAATACCGCTAAAATGGTGTTGTCTAACTGGTGTTAGTTGCCTTGATACCGTAATACCGCCAAATCATATAACTATGTTTTCCCGCCAAAATATGATTTGATGGCTGAGTTATTGTATTTTCGGGAAAACGAAAGGTCATATGACGGCTGATTTATAATATTTACGGGAAAACGAAATGTTTCGTCGATTCATGTGACAGCTGAGTTATAGTGATTTATAAATCCGTAATGGCTGAGATATCGTAATACATGCTAAATTATAAATCAGTAGTGTAGGATTTTTATAGACTTATAGTGATTTTTACACGTTCTATTATTTGGTTAACTTATGGTTTCCCGCCAGTGGAATCAATGGGGTTGCGTTCCAAGTTTTAGTATAAATAGGGAAAGGGTTGGAAATGTTCAGAGCATTCAAAACTAGAACGAAACTAGCAAAGATGCCACTACCCGATCTGCATGGTTGAAACGGGCCCGAGAACTGACAGCCGCTAGAACTAGCGGTTTCGATCCGAATGCGTCGGATAATGCCCCCTCAAGAGTCTCCGTCTCGATCCCGTGAAGGGGATCCTTTGCAAAAGGAACTCCGGGTACCGAGCTCGCCGCAGAGACTTGGCGTATATTAAAGCATTTGGTCTTAAATTCGTGCAAGTCTTTGGCTCTGCCGATTGGAAGGACTATCCGAGTCCTGGATGAGCTCATCGCCGAAGGTTTTTCTGGCGAATGGCGCATGACTCGTCTACTTGCTGAGCATGCCTCTTGCGGAACAGGTCTCCCGTATGGTGGTGCCCAACTTACCCGAAGGTGATTAAGAACAGGTCTCCCGTATAGTGAGTTATGGTTGAGATAGTAACGTTATGGCTGAGTAAAGTGAAATATATGACTTGACGACTGAGTTATAATATTTACGGTAGAACAAAAGGTCATGTGACGTCTGAGTAATGGCTGAGTTATCACAAGAAACAATTTGAAAGTAAATGAGTGATATTTTTGACTTGACAGCTGAGTTATAGTATTTACGGGAAAACCAAAGGTCATGTCACGGTTGAGTTATAGTGAGTTATGGTTGAGATAGTAACATTATGGCTGAGTAAAGTGATATATATGACTTGACGACTGAGTTATAATATTTACGGGAGAACGAATGGTCATATTATAGTTCGAAACATCGCTACCCGAGGCTTGTAAAACCGTAATTGATTGAAGGCGTAATACGCGCCGTCGCTTAGTTTGGTACTTATGAAGCCGAAGGGGTACTTTTTGTAAACCAAAGCGACGCTTCGCGTATTATAAATACTTTTTGCTATCGGACTTACACATCAAACATTTGTCTCACGAAAACTCCTAAATCATCTCTCGATCCGAAAATTTATTTACCTTCTTCCTTCAATCCGTCATAAATGGCCCGTCGTTCTCCTTCAAGCCATTTAAGGATCGATTTGAAAAATCTGAACAGGGATCTTTCTCCAAACGTCACAGCAGGTAAACACATACATCTTCAGATTAGATTTGTTTTACTGTTAAGGATAAAAGAGATTGAGTGTTTGCCTTTTTGTTAGTAACTGTTGATGACGACATTTTCCGTTGGGTGGCTACTCTAATCGGACCGGTGAACACCCCTTATGATGGGGGAGTGTTTAAAATTAGGATTAGTTTCCCACCTGATTACGCAAGATATCCCCCCAAGGTATCTATTTTTGATTATACTCCTTTTTATTTTAGCAAGCATGTTTATTAGGACTCCTCTTTTTGCAGCAACTCAATAGTTTTTTAAATAAAATTTCTTGATAATGCATGTTGTTTTCATCACAAGAATTTGCCACCCAAATGTATCAGATAGTGGAGGCATTTACCTAAAAGTGTTGAGGCCCGACTCTTGGACTCCCATGTCGATTGTTAGGCTTCTCAAGGGATTAGTGGAGAAGTTGATTGAACCAGAGGTCAATGATGAGGAACAAACCATTGAATATCTTACCAACCTCTACAAATCTGATAGGAGAAGGTTTGAAGCAATGGCTAGAGAGATGACTAATCAATATGCTGGGAGAGCAAACTGAAATACGAACTTAAATTCAAATCTATTTTTAAGAACTCTTGAATAATTTATCTTGTATTTGTTCTTTTTAATAAAATAATTTTTCAGTCTCTGCTATTGTAAACTCCATTTTAAAAATATTTTATTCAGAGGTTACTGTTTTAAAACAGTAGAAATAACTTGTAAAGCTTTTAAAAAAGCGAATCAAATTGATATATATCATTATAAACAATTTGTAAAACCTTTTAAAACTTTCTAAAAACCAGATATACTCTTGTAAATGAGTGATATACTCTTGTAAACCAGATATACTATACGGCTGAGTTATAATATTTTCGAAACTGAAAAGTCATGTGAGGGCTGAGTAATAGTGAGTTATGACTGGGTTACATTGAGTTATGGCTGAGTTATTACAAGAAATAATTTGAAAGTAAATGAGTGATATAAATGACTTGACGGATGAGTTATAATATTTACGGAAAAACGAAAAGTCATATGACGACTGAGTTATAGTGAGTTATGGATGAGTTATAGTAAATTGTTGGCTGAGTTATAATATTTACGGGAAACGAAAAGTCATATGACGGCTGAGTTATAGTGAGTTATGGATGAGTTATAGTAAATTTATGGCTGAGTTATTAATAGAAATTGATAAAACACCACTATCACAACAACATTAGTTTGCTTCGAATCCATAACCATTAACAACAACATTATGGAAACATAATCCCATCATACACTATCTCATCCTGCTATCTTAAATAGACCAAACATGATCATATAACCAAAAACTATCACAACTATCATAACCTTCATCCTTGCTTTCAATTCTGATTTTGCATCTTCAACCCTCTCAAATAGCTCTTTCTCAAGCTCTATTTGCATCTTCTTCTCAATCTCCATTTCCATTTGTAGTTTTACAGTTTGAACAGAGAAAGACTCTACCTCATCCAACAGTGCCTCATCGACCCACTTGAAGACGTGGTCATCATTCATAAGCTATCAAGGTGATGGAGACAACAATTGGAACAAGAATAGATTCAACATAAACCAACAAGAACAGATTCAACATAACCAAGAGCAGACTCTACCTTCTTCGCAGCTGCATACCCACAACGGAGTATCGTCGACAAGGATTTGACTCCGATTTCGAATTTTTGGCCATGATTGCTTCTCCACACCAACATCTCTTAGGTACGCCAACAACTGTACCTCGTCCTCTCTCTCGGACATTTGATGCACAACTCGAATCTCCAGATAGATTGCTCATGATTTATGAGAGTTTTACTTTTTAGGGTTTAAGCATTCGACATTTGGGGATTTTCGTTTTTAAGAAGAAGAACATCACTCGACAATTGAATATATTATTATTAGGTTAACTTATGGTTTCCCACCAACAATTGAATATTAAAATTATTAGGTTAACTTATGGTTTCCTGCCAAAATATCGCTTTACGGCTGAGTTATAACCATTACTGGAAAACGAAAGGTCACGTAACGGCTGAGTTATAGTGACTTAAGGCTGAGTTATCACAAGAAACTATTTGAAAGTAAATGAATGATATATATGATTTGACGGCTGAGTTATCATATTTACGGGAATTCGAAATGTCGCATCGATTCATGTTACGGCTGAGTTATAGTGAGTATGGCTGAGTTACCTCAAGAAACTTTATGAAAATAAATGGCTGTTATATTTGACTTTACGGCTGAGTTATAATATTTACGGGAAAACGAAATGTCTCGACGATTCATGTGACGGCTGATTTATAAATCTTTAGTGGCTGATTTATCATAATACCGGCTGAGTTATATTAATATGAAACATTACAAAAAGAAATAAAAATAAAACAAGTTCAGGGTTCATAAAGAAGAA
This sequence comes from Camelina laxa, assembly GCA_024034495.1. Classification (NCBI taxonomy): domain Eukaryota; kingdom Viridiplantae; phylum Streptophyta; class Magnoliopsida; order Brassicales; family Brassicaceae; genus Camelina; species Camelina laxa. The sequence goes on from CM043883.1 coordinate 21,138,048, forward strand.
GACACGACATTACAATGGAATTCACTTCTAAAAACCGATTAAGAGGAGGAGGAACCATGAGCTTTTAGTTAATCCCAATCAAGAGGAGGAAGAGGAACCACACACTGGTCGGCATCGGCCTCCGCAATCCCTCATCTCCTCTAACCTCTTGTGCTCTGTGGCTAAGTCGACAAGTTCTCCACCCAAGATTAGATTTAGTTGGTTTAGTTGAGCGTCGATTAGTTGCACTTGATGCACGAGGACAGTCTTCTCTTCTTTCTTCTTCATATGCTCATCCATCATACGCAGAATTTATGTGTAGCGACGCTTTGACTCCGCCTCGACCGCGTCTCTTGTCCGAGAAAAGGCTTCGGACACGGCCGATAGTGATTCCTCTTCCCACTCGTAATCTGGGACTCTTGCTGGCGATAATGCTTCGTCTGCCTTGCGTTTTTGACGTCTACTGGAACCCTCTCCGTCCATAGCTCGGCTATCAAAATAAAAACAACCGTCACCAACTGATAGGTGCAATGATCGGAAAATATGCAATAGATTGAGAGGGGATGGAGAGGAGACTTACGTATGCAATGATCGAAGGATATACTGATATTGGTTGTAGAGGAGATTTGTAGGTGTAATATATTGTGAGCGGAGAAGAAGGAAACGATACAATGAGTAAGAAACCGAAATGATACAATGAATTAAGAGAATATAAAGGAAAAACAATAGGTTAACTTATGGAAAAACGAAAGGTCACGTCGATTATTAGGTTAACTTATGGTTTCCCGCCAAAATATTGCTTTGCGGCTGAGTGATAGTTTTACGGATTCATGTGATGGCTGAGTTATAGTTATCAAAAGACAGGTCGCGTCTATTATTAGGTTAACTTACGGTTTCCCGCCAAAATATCGCTTAACGGCTGAGTTATAATTTTACGGGAAAACGAAAGGTCTCGTATATTCATGTGATGGCTGAGTTATAGTAAGTGATGGCTGAAATATATATATATATATATAACTTGACGGCTGAGTTATCACTAGGATTATTAGTCTATTACATGAATAACTTATGGTTTCCCGCCAAAATACGATACAATGAATTAAGAGAATATAAAGGAAAACCATAGGAAAACGAAAGGTCACGTCGATTATTAGGTTAACTTCTGGTTTCCCGCCAAAATATTGCTTTACGGCTGAGTTATAGTTTTATGGATTCATGTGATGGCTGAGTTATAGATATCAAAAGAAAGGTCGCGTCTATTATTAGGTTAACTTACGGTTTCCCGCCAAAATTTTGCTTAACGGCTGAGTTATAGTTTTACGGGAAAACGAAAGGTCTCGTATATTCATGTTATGGCTGAGTTATAGTAAGTGATGGCTGAAATATATATATATATGACTTGACGGCTGAGTTATTACTAGGATTATTAGTCTATTACATGAATAAGTTATGGTTTTCCGCAAAATATGCTTAACCTAAAATTATTAGTCTATTTATTACCTCTCAACTACAAATAGAACCAAGTGTCTGAGTTATAATATTCCCGTTTTTAGTCTATTACCTCTCAACTACAAACTAGAATAAAATTATTTTTTACAACACTATGTCCGCTCTAGCACCCAAGATGCCGGATCTCCCCGACGACGTTTTCATCAAAATCGTTTCCCTTGTTGCAGCAAATGCTGCAGAATATGGTGGATGGACCGCACTTGGTTCTATTTTAAGGGCTGGTCGTAGGGGGAAAAATGCAGTATACAGTAAAGAAGTTCTAAAGACAACTGCTATATATTGCCTTTGTACTGATCCCTCATCAGAAATCAACACATCCAATGCCCCTGATGGTGGCCTCCAAAATGAAGGGCGGCACATGCCTTTCTTCGTCAGATGCTTTGACGCCGGCAACCCCATTGCCATTTACTTCGAAGGGCTAAGGGTTGTGGCTGAGGATAGAGATATCCAGCGTGGGATTGATATTCTCAGTCGTATTGTACCGGCCGATGCTTATGCCACCTTAGCATGTGGGGTACTAAGTATTTGTCAAGGGAATGAGGATAAGGCCATCCATTACCTCGAGCTGTTGGATGCAAATCATTATCCTCTGATGTCTTCGGATACCATGATAACCGGTAATTATTTTCTGGATGATTTATCTCGTTTTGATACGGCCCGGAAAAAGTCATACTCAGCCTCCCTTCGCTATCCTGACAGCCCACCACTCCCTTCACCCACTTGTGCTGTGATGTGTTCCGGTTCTCTCCGCTACGGAGACTTTGAAATCAAGTGCAAAAATTGTTACCTTTGGTGGTTGTCCCTCAAAGTCTCTAAGATCCTTTAGGGTTTCTAGCAGTGATTTCCAGTTTTACCTTATCAATTTGTGACTCTAATTTCTGTTTATTTTAAAATAATTGTTTTCCATTTCTTCGTATAGTTTCCCATCTTTTTCATGTATTAAACGTCCCTTTTTTCTTCGGCTAATTCTATGTATCCACCTTTCATGCTTCCACATTTTAGTATCTACTCTCATGTATTGGCTGAGTTATAGTCTTACGGGAACACGAAAGGTCACGTCGATTCATGTGACGGCTGAGTTATAGTGAATAACGGATGAGTTATCAAAATGAACAATATATATGGCTGAGTTATCAAAAGAAAGGTCGCTTCTATTATTAGGTTAACTTGCCAAAATATTTCTTAACGGCCGAGTTATAGTGAGTTATGACTGAGTTATAGGAACAATCTATATGGCTGAGTTATAGGTCATGTGACGGCTGAGTTATAGAGAATAATGACTGAGTTATCATTATAAACAATTTGAAGAAATGAACTTCGTTTCTAATGATAACTCAGCCATAATTCTCATCGATTCATGTATTGACTGAGTTATAGTTAGTAATGGCTGAATTATCAGTAGGAATAATTTGAAAAGGTCTCGTCGATGCGTCTATTACAAGAATAACTTATGGTTTCCCGCCAAAATATTGCTTACCAATAAAATTAGGTTAACTTGCAATAATTTTATTGTTAAGTTTCCACCAAAATATTGCTTTACGGCTGAGTTATAGTTTTACGGGAAAGCGAAAGGTCACGTCGATTCATGTTATGGCTGAGTTATAGTTTTAACTTATGGTTTCCGCCAAAATATTGCTTAACCCTAAAATTATTTTCTATTTATTACCTATCAACTACTAATAGAACCAAGTGACTGAGTTATAATATTCCCGTTTTAGTCTATTACCTCTCAACTACAAACTAGGAAAAATTATTTTTTTACAACACTATGTCCGCTCCACCCAGATGCCGGATCTCCCGACGACGTTTTCATAAAAATCGTTTCCCTTGTTGCAGAATATGGTGCAGATTATGGTCGATGGTCCTCACTTGGTTCTATTTTAAGGGCTGGTCATAGGGGGAAAAATGCAGTATACAGTGATGAAGTTCTAAAGACAGCTGCTATATATTGGCTTTGTACTGATCCATCAGAAATCAACACATCCAATGCCCCTGATGGTAGCCTCCAAAATGAAGGGCGGCACATGCCTTTCTTCGTCAAATGCTTTGACGCCGGCAACCCCATTGCCATTTACTTCGAAGGGCTAAGGGTTGTGGCTGAGGATAGAGATATCCAGCGTGGGATTGATATTCTCAGTCGTATTGTACCGGCCAATCCTTATGCCACCTTAGCATGTGGGGTACTAAGTATTTGTCAAGGGAATGAGGCTATGGCCCTCCAGCTGTTTGATGCAAATCATTATCCTCTGATGTCTTCGAATACCATGATAACCGGTAATTATTTTCTGGATGATTTATCTCGTTTTGATACGGCCCAGAAAAAGTCATACTCAGCCTCCCATCGCTATCCTGACAGCCCGCCACTCCCTTCACCCACTTGTGCTGTGATGTGTTGTTTGAATTATGGTTTCCATTCTCTCCGCTACGGAGACTATGAAATCATGTGCAACAAGTGTTACCTTCTGTGGTTGTCCCTCAAAGTCTCTGAGATCCTTTAGGGTTTCTAGCAGTGATTTTTAGTTTTACCTTATCAATTCGTGACTCTAATTTCTGTTTATTTTAAATTAATTATTTTCCATTTCTTTGTCTAGTTTCCCATCTTTTTCATGTATTAAACGTCCCTTTTTTCTTCGCCTAATTCTATGTATCCACTTTTCATGCTTCCACATTTTTGTATCTACTCTCACTTTGAGACTGACTTATAGTTTTACGGGAACACGAAAGGTCACGTTTATTCATGTGACGGCTGAGTTATAGTGAATAACGGATGAGTTATCAAAATGAACAATCTATATGGCTGAGTTATCAAAAGAAAGGTCGCGTCTATTATTAGGTTAACTTGCCAAAATATTGCTTAACGGCTGAGTTATAGCTTTACGGGAAAACGAAAGATATAGTCGATTCATGTCATGGTTGAGTTATAGTGAGTTATGACTGAGTTATCGAAAAAGACAATATGAAAACAAACGACTGATCTATATGGCTGAGTTATCAAAAGAAAATGTTTTGTAATTATTAGGTTGAGTTATAGTGAGTAATGACTGAGTTATCAAAAGAAACAATATGAAAAAAAGACTGATTTATACGACTGATTATATGGCTGAGTTATATTTTCTGACGGCTGAGTTATGAAAACAAAAGACGCGTTTCATTAAATGTGTTGCACGGTCTTTTATAGTTATTCTCGGGACACAGCGGAATTTTCGCTGCAGTCTGATTGGTGGACTCAGCGGCGGTTACATCCCATGACTCTATATAAATAGGGATGAAGGTTGGGGGAATAAATCATTCTAACTTCCACCAGCGTAAGAAATAGAAGGATGCCAGCAACAACTCGATCCGCATTGCTGAGACAGGCCCGGAAAGGATAGCCGCTGCATCCGGCAATCGGGAGCGGAAAATCCATCCCACAGGAGGTAGGAGAGACGTCCGATCTCGTGAGGTCGCTCCGGACTCAAATACTGTCGACCCCGGTGTGTCTCCCCTTCAGCTAGAACTCCGAGAGTACCGAGCTCGGCGAAAGAGGATGGGCGCGTATATTCGGGCGCTTCGGCTGAAACTTGACCAGCTCCATCGTTTTTACCGTTTAGAGGGAACCATTCTAGTCCTGGAAGACCTTATCGTCGAAGGTTACTTCTTGGCACACGAATGGTCCGTCTACTTGATGAGCACAAGTCGTGCAAAGAACTGGTCGATCAGATGGATGTACCCGATCTCCCGAAGGCGATCCGAACCCCTGGGAAACCGCCTTCCATTCGTGACGGATGTCTTGGCTATCGAGCTTGCTTGACTAGGTTAATCCGATACGTCAATTTCCTGGAGTCGTCGGGTCAAGCCTTCCGCGAGCGCCATCTTCTTGAAGGCCCATGTGCCTTTATAGAGGACATGATGTCCAGAGGCTCCGGATTGCCAATCGAAAGGCTAGAGGCCTTATAACGGGTACGAGATTTCTGTCAATGCGGTGAACGAACTCGCAGTGGAGGAACCATTGGAGACTGACATATCGCCCAGCTCCCGTTCTGCGATTGCAGGACCGTCCAGAACGCTAGAGGGTTGGTGGCGAAACTTTTCGATAGGGCTCTCCGACCAGAGATCTGCCGTTTAGGCGTTGTTATTATATATATATTTTTTTGTTGTTGTTTGGATGAAGTGTAATGGAAACTAATCAAAACGATTTTAGCGATTTTAGCGAAGTGTAATGTCATGGCTGAGTTATAATATTTACGGCTGAGTTATAGCTTTTACGGGAAAACAAAATATATAGTCGATTCATGTCATGACTGAGTTATCAAAGAAACAATATGAAAACAAACGACTGATTTATACGACTGATTATATGGCTGAGTTATAGTTTATGACGGCTGAGTTATAGTTATGACGGCTGAGTTATCATGATACGGGACGAAATATCTCGTCGATTCATGTGATGGCTGAGTTATAGTGAGTTATAGTGAGTTATAGCTGAGTTATAGTGCGTTATGGCTGAGTTATAATACTTGACAGATGAGTAATAACACAAAATAAATTTATAATACTTTGACAGATGAGTAATAACACAAAATAAACTATAGAGCACAAGTTTTCGCATTGTGCCAAACTTGCTTACATCGCGAACATGCGTGTTGCTTCCTAGGGCGTTTATTTTCAGTGGCAACTTCCAAAGATGATTTAATCCTACGCTTCTTTGGTCTTCCTGGCTGGTTCACAACAATCGGAGGCAAGCACTTCTGATTATCCACAACTTCAGGAGCAGGGAATGATTCATCTGGAGGCATGATTGAACCAGCCCATCCGTTAACCAAATCGACACTCCTAAATTTCGTATCGCACATGGATATACGAGACACATCCATATGCTCTGCAGCTGCGATTGCATGGATGCATGGTATTTTCTCGTGGTCGAAACGACGGCATGTGCAACTTTTTATTTCTAAATTTACAACATGCAAAGATGATCCATATTTCACTTGAACACGTACAACATCAATCGTTTGTACCTCCATAAGTCTTGCTCCGGTGACACGGTCCTATAAGGGAGTAGAACAAAAAACAAAAACGTTTTAGGCTGAGTTATGAAAACAATTATGGCTGAGTTATTGAAACAACAATGGCTGAGTTATGAAAACTATAATGGTAATGGCTGAGATAAGGAAACAATTACGGCTGAGATATGGTAACGTGCAGTGTGATTTCGCATCCTCTCTCCGTTCAGAAAACCATCTGGTCATCATATCCCGTATCGATTCTAGAAGTCGAACTATGGGAAGACTTCTAGCATTTGACAGTGCATGGTTCATTGATTCTGCAATATTCGTTGTCATTAAATTGTACCTTTCACCCGGGAAATGAACACGCGCCCACATTCGGACACCAGCTCGTTGGAGGTATCCATGTAGTTCGGGATGACGTGCTTCAATCTCATTGAAAGCCTCATTAAAATCAGTTAGCCTAAAACACTTTGCCGCTTTTTTCACCAGAGAACAAATGTTTTCTTAACTGAATGGTAAGTCAAATTCCACGTGAAGCCAACGGATACACTTGACCAATCGCTTTCCCTATTGACTTATGTCTGTCGGAGATTATCGCAAGATCCTTTTCGTCAGGAATGGCAACTTTGAGTTGTGTAAAAAACCAACGCCAAGACTCATCATTTTCAGTGTCAACAACAGCGAAAGCTAATGGGAAAATTTGAAAGTTACCATCCTGAGCTAGGGCTGTTAGAAGTGTCCCTTTGTAACTACCATGGAGAAACGTTCCGTCGACAACAACAACTTTGCGCATGAAAGCAAACCCAGCAATACTCGCACCAAAAGCAATAAAAACATATTTGAATCTATCTTCATCACCTATTTGAAGACGCGTGACTGTACCCGGATTTTCCCTTTTTAACTTGTATATGTAAGAAGGCAACTCGCTAAAACTTTCCTCAGGAGTTCCCTGATCGATCTGCCTTGCATTCAGCAGCGTTCGATATGCCTTCCAATAACCCATCTGTCGACACCAACAAATTAATAAATCAGCCATAATATATATATATATATATATATATATAACACAGCCGATACATTCAAATAAGTGAGTCGTAAATAATCAATAAATGAGCCGTAAAATGTAAATAACTCAGCCTATACATACCTATAACTCAGCCATTGTTATCAATAAGTAACTCAGCCTATACATACCTATAACTCAGCCATTATTATCAATAAGTCAGTCGAAACATAGTAATTACCTTTAGACTAAATTGCTTATTGAAAATGACTCCGACACTTTTAGGTTTAACATCCGGACCAAGATCACCAAGATAGTCCCTGTAAAGACCTGCCAGTACATCAGCTGTTGATTGGCGGCATCTAGTAGAACGTTCCGTCACAGAACATGTGTGTTCCGAATCGTATACACGAACATGAAAATCCGGGTCATCCCCTTGTATAGATGCACGAACTCTCCAAAGACATCCTTTAACCCAACACCTAAAAATCACTTGTTTCGGATTTCAGACTGGTACATTAAAATCAAATCCATCCCTAACCGAAATAAGTTTCACGTGATTCCTGAACTGCTTTTTGCTACTGTATCGTTGTCCTACAGCAATTTTTAGTGTTGACACCTCCAACCTAATAGCCTCCGGATTCATCTTCGATCCGACAAAGTTATCATCTCTATGAGCTTTCTTCTGAGGAGGTGGAGTAGGTGGGTCTTCCACTTTACTCTGAGGCTCGCCCAATACAGAAAACTTCTCGTCATCAGATGACTCACCATCGGAGTCGTCAAAAACATCAAATCGGGTTGAAAATTCATCGTCTTCTTCTTCGTCAGATACTACTTCTACAGCTTCTTTGTTTTCTTTGTCAACGATCTTACCATAATCAAAACAAGTGCCTTCAAATCCCCCTCCGCACACTTCGTATGTAGATTCTGCTTTCGAGTCTCGCGCCCGAATCATACTTCCTCTAGCTCCACTAGTTTCTGTAGACTCTTTCGACGAAAACTCTACACAGAGACGTAGCTGATCGGTTTTCCATAGCCCAAAAAAACATTGCAACTGTCGATCATTGGAGACAAAAACTGGTGGAGTATCATGCGCCATATGTTTCATTGCCCTGTTCCAGAACATGTAGCTCAGCTTTAGCTCATGTCTAGAGTCCAATCCGTAGTCTTCAAGAACAAGCTTAACAAGCTTGTCGTGTGTTGTGCCTCCATCTATCTGCACAACTATACACCCTCTCTCGTCGGAGTTAAATACATATCTCTATGTCTTTATCCAATTAGGACACAACTAGTACCAGCACTGGATCCATGAAATATAATGAAGAACAAGGTGGAGAAGAACAAAAGTAGAAGAACAAGGTGTGAAGAAGAAAGTGAAGAAGAAGTAGAAGAACAAGGTGAATAAGAAGGTAAATAGGAAGGAATTAAATGAAATTCTTATTGAAAATTAAAGTCTATAGTTATTCAAGAATTGAATAGTTAGCCGGAAAGGAAATTGTCTATCTTAATTATAACATTAAAAAAGTTAATCAAACTGCATGAAAATATTTTTGATAAAAGAGAATTTGAGAATCTCATGGTATATAGTTGAGAAGCAAATACAAATATATCCAAGTTTTAGACAAGAATTGTAGGATGTTTAAATGTTTTTATCTACCAATCAAATGTGCAAATGGTATCATTATTTTACTCTCTAAAATCCCTTTAGAATAGCTGTAAAAAAATTTAGTATTCTTTGCCTACTCACAAAAAAATCTTAGTTTTGTTTGTTAATATATAATTTTTAATCTTAAATATGAAAATATAAAAAACAAAGAAAGTTTTGCAATAAATGTGTATATATATGTATATATATATATATAAACTACGTGCGGGTACTCATCTAGTATTAATAAAACTAGGATGAGAAGCACATTATGCTGCGAGTTTTTTTTGAATAAATTTTGTTTTGTTTAATAGAAAATTTTATTATCATTTTTATTAAATAAAATAAAATTTTATTACCATTCTCGATGCTAGCAATGTTTTGGGTCAGACGGTTAGTTTTATTTCCAGTTTTGCGGCGGTTTTAGTGTGGTTTGAAACCACCAAACCTTCCCTATAAAAGGAGAACATCTCTCTTTCTTTAAGGGTTAGATCCCCAGTCGATTCTTGCCCTTGAAGTAGAAGAGAGAGAGGAGTAGTGTATCTCTTAGAAGGAGGACAAATGAGATGGGTTTGGGCTGGACAAGAGAAAGGAAGAGGCTGTCATGTGTTGCTCAGACATGGAGGAAGAAAGGAAGCACCATTGGTCGTGTGATGTTATTCTTAGCCCAAATTTCGTCCCTAATCCCAGGTAAGTAGGTGATTTGGTGCTCATCTAGGGGATTGAGATGTGTGAGATGAATTGTGATGGGTAAGATGGATAGCAAAAAAATCAATGTGTTATTTTCTATGGCTATAGTTAGGGATGTTAAAATGGGTGAAAAAACGGCGGCCCAAACCTGAAAAAACCCGCTCAAAAAAAACCTAGATACAAAAACCGAACGGGTTTAGGTCTAGTGGGTAAACCAAACGGGTTTTAACTCCTGTGGGTACCCCGTGTAGATACCAAATTTTTGTCTCATATAGTGTATTTTGCATATTACATTGTGTATTTATATTATGTATTATGTATACAAGTATGATTTTTATTATGTATTTTGTGTATTTTATTATATCTATGACAATTTTCAAAATAATATCTAATTAGATTAAGCAAAAACAAAGACAAAACAAAACCAAAAACAAAGTCACAAAACAACAATAATTTTTGAAAATATTAAACAATAATATGATTTTTATCTCATTCTTCCTCCTATGGTTCTTCCAAAAACCTGATCGAATCTAAACAACAACAAAACAATGAAATTTCAATCAGAATTTCATAATTACATCTTTATTCTTAAGTAACAATCTTAATTTTTTTTACCTTGGTCTCATACTCCTGAACTACTACAGATGTGGAATCTTAATTGCTCTCTAATGATTGTGAATCCATTCTATAAAGAAAAGAAAAGAAAAACATGCTCAGCATTTCAAGTTTTTTTCATTCTATAATCACATTAACCAAAGCTCAACACAGAAACATGTGCATAGTATCCAAATTAGTAACGCTACAAAGACAAAGCAAACGTACAGGCAGATCCCACTCAGTTAAGAAACCAATACAAAAACGTGAAGTTGATTCACGACATGGAAAGCAATACAATCTCCATAAGCATCTTATTTAACATTCACGACATGGCACTTCATGAGTCAACAAACACACATTCAGTATTAAAGCAGTGGATTCACAATTATTAACGCTGATTATAATATCTTCTAAATTGAAGTCAACAACATGAACAAACAAATTGATTCAACCCAAAACCAACCCAGAAAATTGAAACTTGATTCCACCCAAAATCAAAAAGGCTGTAATTTAAAATCAACCCAGAAAATGAAAAATCAAGAGTCGTACCTGCTTCCTTAACGCCGTAAAGGGACCTGATGCGGAGGTGATGAGAACTAAGAACTCAAGTTGAAACAGAGCTTAACGCCGGAAAGGGACCTGATGCGGAGGTGATGAGAGGGTCACGAGAGAGGTATTGTGAATATTTGACTCTGATCATAGACAGAGAGGACCTGAAACTCTGATCATAACGCCTCTTTGTTGGACCGCCGACGAGACTCTGTCTCTCTGATCAGTAGAAGCAATTAGAGTAGGGTTATGAAACGTTGTCGTTTTGATAAAAAGATTTAAGAAAAAAAACCCGATGGAGTACCCATAATCTTATAGGGTAAACCCATGTAGACCAATTATATTTTGGTACCGCCCGTTTTTTCCCATTTTTCGAATAAAAAACGGTCCGAAAATCTGCATTTATACAGGTTTCGGTCCCACTTGGGTATTACTGTTTTTAACATCCTACTATATAGTCTCTATGAATGTGTGGTTTATGTGCTAAATCGTTAGGATCGAGTATTGGTTGTTGAATTGGATTTTGTGGCCGATAGGAGCATGAATTCGACTTGAGGTTGTGTTTCTGGTTGGTGTCGGTCGACACTAAACACAGATGGACTGCACGAACGGTGCCAATAAATTTCGGAGCAACATTTGAGGATGAAAGGGAGTCCGATTTGGCTGAAATTTGGTGGGGATCTCTCGATGCTATAATCTTCATATCCAATGGTGGGTTTATGAATAGACAGTTGGTTTGTGATTTAATCAAGTGTTTTTATTGTGGTATGAAATAGACGATTTTGTGGTAAGGTTGGGGGTCGAGCGACACCAGCATGTTGTTGTGTGTTTGGATCATAGGAGAATAGCTGGTTAGGTTTGGATGGGAAGGGATCGCGGAAGTGATGTTGTGGCGTCAGTGTCAACCGAGACTAGGAGGGTGTCGATCGACACAATGTGTGTTGGTTCACAAGTGGTGCGTTGGGTAACGATCGACACGAGATGAAGGTGTCGATCGACAATGGAGGAGTTGATAGTGTCGGAGAATTCATGGGGGAAGTATTGTCCGTGGCTAGACGGAATCAAATATTCCAGCCCACCTCCCTTGTTACTCGGTTGCTAGGGATGGCTGGTGATATATCATGGTTTTGTGGTTTTTAACCATGATATAAGGAGTCTTTTAGAGTCTTTTGATTTGTTTTAGGATGTTTTGAGTCTTTACAGGTTTTAGGATTTTGGCATGAAAGGAGTGGAATGGAGCAATTTGGATCGTTTTGGAGCAATAAATCTCGGATCAAAGCATGGGCATCGATCGACACCAAGATGGCATCGATCGACACCCTATAGTCGATGAAAATCACAAAATTGGAAGTTTTACAATTCTGCCCCAAAGTCTTCAAAATTGCAACATAAGTTCTGACGTGTTTTAGGACATATAAATATAGTTTTTAGGTTTTCCAAAACCCCGGAAGGCTTTTCTATCAAGTTTTATTTTTCCTGCAACCCTGTGAGATTTTAAAGAGCGTCTGAAGAGAGAGATCTGCTTTGTAGAAAGAATTTCTTGAACTCCCTTTACTCTTTAATTTCAATTGCTTATTATTCAGAAAGATGTTTTGTTCTTCATTGATCATGTCTGAGTAGTTTGCTTGTTAGGTTTAGGGTTTTTCACAGGGATTTTATGATTTATTAGATCTGATTATTTAGGATTCATTATCTATCTAGATCTTCATCTTAGGTTGTTCTTCATATTAATCCTTGATTGGCCATCTAGAATTGATACCCTAGGAAAATAATTTGATATGAGAATATAATTAATTTTCTGATAAAACCTTGATGAGCAAAATTATTTCTTGCAAAGAGATTTGATTTAATAATTTTGTGAACAATCTAAACCTGATTTTATTGCTGATTTTTAACCTAGAATTTTACAAAGAGATTTGGATTTTCGGTTTTAAATTTAGATATTATTTGCAGTGAGAACTGATTTAATTTACAAAAGTGTTTAGAGTTCTAGATCTGTTCTTAATTGTTTGGATCCTAATTTATTGATTGATTTAATATTTCATAATTTCCTGAAAAATTCCCTAGGCCTAGCTTTTTGATCTTGAATTTACAACAAGTTTATTTAATATTTTGCATTGCTTTTATTTTAATTTAATTTAATCTGTTTAGCATAATGAAAAATTCTATAATTTATTGTGTATCTTGAGTCATTGTGGAATTCAACCCCTAAAGTACTGCAGTGATCTCTTAATTTGAGAGAGTAGCTCTAGGGATTAATTTGAGCATATCAAATTATCAAATTATGAGTAGCTCTAGGACTCAGCCATCAAAGCACGTCTGGGTGTCGATCGATGCTAAGGCAGTGTCGATCGATGCCCATGCTTTGATCCGAGATTTATGCTCCAAAACGATCCAAATTGCTCTATTTTGCTCCTTTCATGCCAAAATCCTAGAAAACCTGTAAAGACTCAAAAACATCCTAGAAAACAAATCAAAAGACTCAAAGACTCCTTATATCATGGTTAAAAACCACAAAAACCATGATATATCAACTCCCCCAGACTTAGCCTTTGCTTGCCCTCCCAAAACAGAAACTTAGACCTGTGAAAGAGGTTTGAAAACAGGGAACTCACTCAACTGCATGATCATTCTTTATTCACACTCTTCATTTACTGACTCAAGAACTTACTTCTTATACTCAACCATGATAAGCATCAACATTCCTTACTCAAATCCCACAATCCTTTGGAATCTCTGAAATCTCCATTGTCATCTACATAAATTAAACCAAATATAGGCGAGTTCTTACCTTGGGTGTATTGATCAGTGGCATATGGACTCTTTTCAGCCAAGACCTTCTTCTTATATCTCCTTTCCTCGTTTTGAAGTCTACTTGTTTGAGTTATGTGAAAGTCTGTATAACTGTTCATGTCTTTAATTGAAAATATATATAAAAAATTTATATATATTTTAGTTAATTTGGTTTATATTAGTTATGTACATGCCTCTGGATATTTTTTTCATGATAATATATTAATTTTTTGGATCAATAGTGTTTTTGGTGGTCTAAGGCAATTAGGTTATTGATTTAAGACTTCTACGGATAGTCAACCAGATAATCAGTATTTAACTTGCTGCTTACTCTTTCAGGTAAATGGCGCAAATATCTGTGTTTGGGAGTATGGCTGATGAGAAATGGGTCTTGGCATTTTGACATGGATGGAGGCAAAGGTGGGAGAATGTTTTATTTTGCGACACGGTTGTACATACGCTGAGCTTGTTGAAATGATTGTAGAAGATTATCTGATTGGCAAAGAAACCGAGATGGTTCAGCTATCGTATCCATTAACAGAGATGATGTTTCAGCAAATGCCCCAAGATACTCTTCCTGTCTATGTCACAAATGATAGACGAGTTCATAACTTGATAGAGTTTAGTAGTAGGAATGTTGTTCGGTTGCGTCTCTACGCGATGCATGGATGGACAGCCGGTTAACAAATGTGATAATGATATAAACAACTCTCGTTCTGTTGACGATGAGGAGCCAACAAATGAAGTTGGTAATGATGTAGATTCTGGTGCCGAAGAATGTGCAGAAGCTTTCCATGATACGATGATGCGGATGAGAAGCTGAATGATGTTGATGACATGGATTTTGTTTACAGTGAGTACGAGAATTTTGAAGATGAAGATGACGATGGAGATGGTGATGACTTGCATGTAGATGCCAAGAAGAGAAACCATTTTTTGGGGTATTCAAGGACAGTTAAATAATCTCGGATAGACCAATTGAAAGTAGGTCAATGTTTTTCATGCAAAGATGATGTCATAACTGAAGTGCGTTTGACCGCTGTGATGTTAAAATCTCTTTCAAATTTAAGAAGTCCACAAAGTCTCGGTTGGTGGCAATATGCTCTATGCCAGGATACACATGGAGGGTCGTGGCCACTTGTGAAGAATGATCCAATCACTTTTTGGGTCACCAAATATTTGAACGTGCATACATGTTCTATCGTGGACCGCGTATCTTACCGTAAGCGTTGCACTTCAAAATATATTGGGAGGCTTTTTATAGATCGGGTTGGAATAGTTGATGGTGTTGTCCCACAACACATCGAAGATTCAATGAGGACAATGTTCGGTATGACTACGGATTATACAACTTCGTATAGGGCTTTACAATATGCCCAAGAATATGTGAGAGGAAACGCCGAATCTGGATATGTGAAGTTGCCTTATTGTCTAAGGAAAATAGAGCAGTCAAACCCGGGAATTGTCGTTGACCTTGTTGTTGATGACGAACATAGGTTTAAGTACCTTTTCTTTTATTTCGATACTTCAATCCGTGGTTTCAGTTACGTGAGGCGAGTAATTGTGGTTGATGGGACCCATCTCACAGGCAAGTATGAAGGTGTTTGTTGGTTGGCGCCGCATAGGATGATAACTTTCGAGATCTTTCCGTTTGCTTTTGGAATTGTCGACTCGGAGTGTGATGCTTCATGGGATTGGTTTTTCACCAAATTAAGCTCGTGTATCTCGGATGAATAACCATTGGTAGTAGTTTCGGATATGCACACCTCAATAGCTAAAGCATGTCGCTATGTTATCCCATGGGCAACACGAGGGATATGTTACTACCATCTCCAACAAAACATTATTTCAAACTTCAAGGGAAGCAACTGATGTACTTAGTGAAAGGGGAGCATATGCGCACACTCATGATGATTACAACCGCTACGTGGCCTCACTTACTAACGTAAACCCAGCATACTTGATTGAGGCAGATCCAGCTTTATGGTCTCGATTTTATTGCCCAGGAGGTAGATACAACATCAAGACTAGTAACATTGGAATCTATCCACTCCATGCTAAAGAAAGCCAAAGGTTATCCCATCGCATATCACTGAGTTTATTGCAAAGAAGTTAGGTAGGTGGTATTGGAAAAGGCGAGAGGATGTACTGAATCTCACAACCACTTTTAGCCGGGGTGTTGAGTACTTATTGGCTGTAAGGGAGCATTACGCAGATATGATGACGGTTGAACGCATCGACGGTTGGCGTTTCCACGTTAGGGGAGGGCAACATGATTGTATGGTTGAATTGGAAGCAAAATCTTGTTCATGCGGGATGTTTGATGTTGAGAAAATACCTTGTTCATATGCAATTAAGGCTGCCAAAACCGTTGGTTGGCATATGTCTACCGTGGTCGATGCTTACTATAGAAAAGTTTTCGTGTATGCGTCGTACGCGATAACATCATGCCTAGTGTCGAAAACGATCCAATTGGGCCAGATATCCTATGTTTACCTTCCGTACCAAAGTCGGCCTGGTAGGTGAAAGAAGTCTCGTTGGCTTACATGGCTAGAACTCTCACGTTAAAAATGTAGCAAGCCGATAAAGGCTCAGAAATCATATGCTTGTTCAAAATGCAGGCAAGCTGGACACTCGACCTCATTGTGTGAGTAACATCATTCACTTGATTATTCCATAATGTCAACAATAGGTTATGGTCGGTTATACTAACAAGTACTTATTTATTCAGGTTGTTGAAGACGACGAGTAGAAGTCTACATTATTACTTAAACGTGAAGTCTACTTATGTAACATTCACTTGCCTTTGTAATATTTTGGGATAATTCCTCGTTGAAAGTACTTTAAGTAGACATTATTAAATACAC
>CM043883.1:21799299-21901765 GCA_024034495.1 Camelina laxa
TATCGAAGAACCCTCTTAGCAGCCTGTCAGTGTGCATTAGTCGGTTTATGCATGAATTGGGATAAACGATTTACCGGAAAAGCAATGTCTGGTCTCGTAAAAGCCAAGTATTACAAACTTCCAACGACCATGCGATACTTGGTAACATCAAGAGGCATACCGACAACACTGTTAGCTTCGTAGAAGTCGACATTGGCGTAGGAACAGGTTTTGCATCTAGCATGTTCGTTTCAGCAAGAAGATCGGTGATGCTTCGCATTAAGCGAAGACCTCTGGATGTTCTTGTGGCCTCAATACCCAAGAATAACTCAATGGTCCTAGATCCTTCAAGGAGAAGCGATGAGCCAATAACATATGGAACTTGTGAACCAAAGAAGTCGGACTTGTAATTATGATATCATCAACATAGACTAAAACATAAATGTAAGCATGATCATACTTGCAAATGAACAAGGAGTTGTCCGCCAAAGACGTCTTGAAACCAGATTCAACAGGAAACCTTCGTAACTCCTTATACCACGCCCTCGGGGCCTGTTTCAATCCGTACAACGCCTTTCGCAGTTAGCACACATGATGTGGTCTATCATGATCAACGAATCTAGGCGGCTGAGAAACATAAACCTCATCCTCAAGTGTTCCTTGAAGGAACGCATTGTTGATATCCACCTGATGGATTGCCCAATTTCGCTTCACCGCGGTTTCAAGCACAAGGAGAATAGTCGTTGTCTTAATAACTGGACTAAAGGTCTCAGAGTAATCAAGACCATACTGTTGTCGAAACCCACGAGCCACCAACCAAGCTTTATATCAATCAATCGAGCCATCAGGCTTGTACTTGATAGTGAAAATCCACTTACAAGTAATGACATTTGATCGAGAGTAGGAGGTTGCAAATCCAAGAGTGTTCTCGAATCTGTGAATTAATCTCCTCCGCCATCGCATTGCGCCACCGTGGATCCTTCAGAACCTCAGCCACCGTCGTGGGATAATGGCGTAGTAGAGACGGTGAAACTGAGTTTATTGTTCGGTTTTGTGATCTGGTTTTTTGATCTGGTTTGCATTGGGTGATTGTTCGTTCGTGGAGGAGGTGCTACCGGAGAAGGTGAAGGTGACGAAGGCGAAGAAGAACTCGGGGATGAGGTTGATGAAGATAGTTGAAAGAGCTGGTGCTGGAATTTCTCTTTGTGGGCCTGAATGGGCTTCGGAATCGGAGTGATCTTAGGCCCGTTTCGTTCGAAGCTCGTGAGAGCGATCAGTTGACGGAGAAGAAGACGTAACCGTAGTAGCAGAGGAGGAGGTGCTGTCCGGTGATAACGGTGACGAGGACGATGATGGCAGCGGAGACTCAGTCCAGAGAGCAGAGTGCGGAGGTGACGATATTGAAGAAGGAGGTGAGGCGACCACTAGTGACGGGGAACCGGAATCAGAGTAGAGGACTCGGGAGAGGACTGCACCGCAGTCATTGACAGCGACGGTGAAGCATTCGGTGTAGCAAACGGAAAAGATGTTTCAATGAATTGCACATGACGTGAAACATACAGCCGACCACGAGCAACATCAAGACACAAATAGGCGCTTTGCGTGAGCGAATAACCGACGAATACACAAGATGCAGAGCGTGCCTCGAGCTTGTGACGCCGGTTAGGACGGAGCCATGGATAACAAAGGCAACCGAGTACACGAAGCTTCAGATAATTTGGTGGTGTACCAAACAATCATTTGTACGATGTATAACCGTGATTAATATCAGATGGCATCCGATTTATCAGATAAACTGCGGTTGCAAACGCATAAGGCCAGTAGGAAGGTGGGATATAAGCATGACTGAGCAAGGCAAGCCCAGTTTCAACCACATGGCGATGCTTCCATTCAGCGACACCGTTGTGTTTAGGCGTATGCGGCGGAGAAGTGAGGTGAGAAATGCTGTGAGGCACCAAGAGTTGCCTAGAGCAATAAACTCGCTCCCATTATCCGAATATAGAGTACGAATCTTTGCCTGAAAACAGTTTTCCACTAACGATTTGAAGGCCACAAAGACATCTTTGACTTGAGATTTAGCTTTGAGTGGATAGAATCATGTATATATTGTGAAATGATCAATAAGAACTAAATAATATTTGAAATTTTCAGATGAAAGAATAGGAGATGACCATACATCAGTATAGATGTATTCAAGAGGTTGAGAGGAAACAATTTTGTTTGTAAAAAATGGGAGTTTATGACTCTTATTAAGAAAGCAATATGAGCAAGAAAACTGTTTTTGTGGAGAAGAAGAAGAAAAGGTAAAGAGAATTGAGAGACAATAGAATTTAAAACTAAAAGGGAAGGATGCCCAAGTAGATGCCAAGAGCTCAAATCCGTTGGTGGAGATGCTAAAACAGAGAATACCAAGATTGATCCACCAGCCATCGGCCACTCATATAATTTATTTCTAGTTCTGCCTTGGGGTAACTTGACCCCCGTTCTCAGATCCCTCACCTGAAAATTGCAGGATAGAAATGAACCAAAACTTCATTAGTGTTGTAGAGACGAAAAACTGATATCAAGTTCTTTCTAACATTCGGAAAAAATAAAATATCTTTGAGATCAAGAGAACGAGATGATGTGGAGAGTGAAGCAGAACCAGTGTGCATTATTTTCAGGCCAGAACCATCCGCAATCTGCACCTCCTCACCACCGTTGTATGGTTGATGCATAGACAAATTTGCAAGATCCAAAGTTAAGTGATGCGTGACACCCGAGTCCACCCGAGTCCATGATCCAATTTGCCGGATTATATGGTGGCACAGTGGCCATGTTGGCACGAGGTTGCCAAGGAGTGGAGGGACCGCTGGAAGAGTGATAGTTACCATTAGAGGGTTGATATGAACCACCAAAAGGAAGCTGAGAACACCTCCTCGCACTATGACCAAACTCCCCACATAATTGGCAACGACCTTGATAACCTTTGCCATTGGAGCCACGAGAAAACTGCTGTTGGGAACCACGCGAGGCAGAGTGATTCCAACGAGAAGAGTTGTTGTGACCAGAGGACTTGTAAAAGGCAGCATTGGCCGTGACAGGGACCACAGACGAAGCAGAGACTTGCGCCTGAAGTTTCAGCTCATAATTAATGAGTTTCTCATGAAGAGCAGACATGGAAGGAGGAGTATCACGTCCTTCGATCTGTTCGATGAGAGGCTTATAATCATTCGGGAGACCACGGAGCAGATATTCAATTTGTTCTTCGTGTTCATAGGGCTTACCAAGCATGGCAAGTTGATCGAAACGAGCAACATAGCCCTGAATGTATTCATCAACACTCCGGGAACCCTTCCGCCATTATTTGATTTGTTCCCGAAGTTGTTTAATGTGTCCCCACGTCGGCTTAGCATACGTCGAGAAGAGAAGGCTCCATATCTCCGCCGTCGTGGAAGCCTTGGAGAGCATGGGTTGGATCTCAATCGAGACCGCACCGAGAAGGCTAGCAACAATAAGTTGATCTTGCCGTTCCCAAAGATTATACTCTGGATTAGTGACCATAGCCTCACCCTGTCGCACAGTAGCTTTCGGGGCAGCCGTGGTGCCGTCAAGATACCCCACAAGACCATAACCCGCAAGTAAGGCACGAACCTGACGGTTCCACATCAAGAATTGGAAGCGGTGAATTTAGTAACATTGGATATATTGATATTATAAAGCTGAGAAGCAGAAGCAGGATTGATAACATCAGAAGGAAAGGCAGCCATGGTAAACAAGATCGAAGGAGGAAGAGAGAAAAAAGAGAGGCGGTGAAAAAAAAAAATTTAGGTCTAGAATTTTGCTACTCTGATACCATATAAGGAAAGCTTGTATTATACATATGAATGAGTTACAATATATATAGTGAATAGGAGTAAGGTTGAACAATCCCTAATTACAACATTAGTCTTTAATATATCTATCTCTCTTCTATATTCCTCTCGCTCAAGATTAATTGTACTTGAAAGTCCACAATAGATTACTAAGCTTCTATTTTCTTTTTGGTTGCCTCTTTCATGATTTAAATAATTAGAATAACAGAAATACAGATTTAAAAATTAATTCTACTAATGAAAGGTTATTGAAGCATTTGTAAAACAAAAATAAATAAATGATAAGTTGATAAGCTCATATACATCTTTGTCTTATCTTAGAAAAATCTAGATAAGTTGTTTTCGCTTGTAATCTAAAACCGTAGAATACGAGTAAAAGTGACTTCGTTCCAACCACAATTCATATACGTTTCATTTCAAGATGTTCCCATCTTCTTTATACGTCTTTTTTCTTTCGGTCCTACGTTTTGACTCATAAACGATGCTTTAAAATTTTATACGCATGCACATTTTATTATTCAAATGAAAATGATGGCATTTTTGTATATGGCGTTCCAAGAAAAGTCGAAAATAGATTAAGTTTGACAATCAAGCTTATGTACTGCCATCAGTGAATCTTCAAAGACATTGACTGAGAGATTAAGAATCTAGCAAGACGACTTAGTAAGCCCTTCAGAAAACTTATGCCTGAATCAGACTTAATTAGTACCATAATTTGTTGTATTGCTTTCTTGTTTTTCACTTTTTTGCCAAGAAGCCAACGTCTAGGTTGTAAAAAAATTTTCATTTACTGTATATGATATTTGACTTAAGCAAAAAGACTTAGTTTGACATTTGTGTGACCTATTAGATATAACAAAATTACAGAATCGAACTAGAAGTAAAGACATAGTCATAACTGATAATATATGCATTTATTGTAAATATGAAATGTTTAGGAGGATTGTAAAGTTTTCAAAATAGTAGTGAATAGAAAATTTGACTTTTCGCTAATTATAAATAGTGAATGTACTACTTTTACAAATATGTTTGTAAAATGTACTAAAATGCAACTTATCTATATATTAACGTACAGTACGTACGCATATAAGCTAGTTAATAATAAGCTTCCTAGCTAATTGATTATTCTTAATTAATTTAGTTTATAAACATAACTTTAAGCAAAAAGCTTAGCTGTGAATTATTTATTAAGCTTAAGTAAAACCTTTATAATGTACTGAATAATCATATACTGTTGACTTTTACAAAAAAATGCGGATGTGGTCAATATTAGAAATAAGTTGAATAACTACGTTTTCTAATTTTTTTATAGAAAAACATGAACTTATAATATATTTTGAAGTAAATATTACATCAAATTCACCCTATTTATTATTGTAGATATGGTGTTTTTTTTATAAAAAAAAAAGAATCTCTCAGAATGTACTAGACTTCTAGACACATAAGTAACTAATGTTTGTAAGGATTGTAAGAGTGGATGACTAATAACTGTAAAAGCCTTTATCGACATCGAATGTATGAATTATATGTGTTGGCAGAACACACATGCATGTGTACATGTGGATGTGGGTGTATTACTCAGGCTCAGCGTCATGCTGACCTAATAATTTAATTATTTTGGAGTACTAGAGAGTTGAATATTGTGTGTGTGTGTGTTTTTTATATATTGAGTCAAAGTTGATGTGATTTATGTATTTCCTTTTCTACCAAGCACTTTGTCCTATAGGAACCGCGTCATCCTAAAACAGTCAAAACTAATTGATAACGTTATAGTTTATAGTGATTTGCATTATTGTGGATATGACTTCTTTTTAGTTTTGAAGGTGATTTGGTAGATCCTTTTAGTTTAGTGGACATTTGAATTATATGAGTTTTGAGAATATTGAACCTAATTGGTGGAGAGAATTAACAGCAAGAAATTTAAGTGATCCAATTGTTCACTTATAATTGGAAAAAAAAAAAGAGTTTCTTTTTTAAATAAAAATAAAAAAGTGATTGGTTGGTAGAAAAAAGCTACTTGGGAGTCTGTGTTTTGTGTGGAATGAGAGAGAGAGCTCCGCCCATACGTTAAAACTCATGTGCATTCTCTTAGTTCTTTTCATTTCATATTTTTGTACATAAAAAATATAGTAATTCGGTGTTGATCATCATAACTAGTTACTTTTTTCCCTGTTCCGAATATCGAGAACCTCGCGAAAACAAACTACTCCGACGCCGGTGAAGCTTCGGCTCGCCGGCGTCGGGATTTTGGTCCTGTAATTGTATCTTTTCTCACGCTCTGTTCTTTGTTAACCCTTTTATGGCTCTTTACTCAATCAGTTCGAAAGCCTCAGGAGAATGCTCAACCCTTATCTTCTCCGTCGATAAGCTTCAAAGGTCAATCTTCTTCCGGACATAGACAGAAGGGAAGCATCTGGTGACTCTCGGCCCGGTTCAAACCCTTCTACCAAGAGTTATGTTGAATCTAGCAAAGCTAGTGCCTCACCAATTGTTCATATGTGGTAACCTGCTTCCAATGGCTGAGTATTATCTCAGTCTGAAGTTAACGGTGAGGTTGCAGGAAGCTGCCGATTCCCGATCTGAAAGTCCACGACAACGAGAAGCTGAGCCGTTATCGAAGAGGCTACCCCTGATCCTCTCCAACCCATCCTCTACCTTGAAGACCATATGCTTCAGGCTTTCATCGACCCTTCCCTCACCGGTGTGCTGTGATTCCGGTCTGAGTGTTTACTCGTCCATGCGCCGCCACGCCATCGTCACCCCTTGTGCAGCCAAAGAGGAACTAGGTTTTCCTCTGATGGACCATTGGCCAATATTAGGCCCATTAACCTTTGGCTGGCCCATTACCACAAGATATAATCCATACTCTCAACCTTTAAAGCCCAGGTCTGTGTATCTCTCTTTTATACAAGCGACATCCTTGCGGTTAACTTGTTGTTCATACAGCGGAACCCGCTTGAGCTATGTAGTGTTTCTGCTGGCTTGGTGTTGTTTACATAAGTGTAAAATCCTGTGGCCAAAGTCTGTGTCGGTATTGGCTTGCGAATGCTTAATTTTCCTGGCACCCTTTCGACCATTTAAATCTGACTGTAGAGCTTGCCTACTCAGAGATGCTTATTTTAGTGTTCTGTCAAGTATAATCTCTTTGGTACCGTTTATCTCTGCTTGGTCAAGTCGAGGCTTCCTCGGTAGCAGAACAATGGTCCCTTCTGATTTGCTTGATGGTTATCTGAGTCGAAGCCAGGGGAATATCTTTGCTTGGAGGACTGCAATACTGAACCGTACTAGTGATTCTAACCCGATAGTCTGTTTGACTTCGATGCTTGCACCCTTTTCCCCCATATGCTACCTATCAGAATGACTCTTTCAGCTTCAGCTTCTACCCAGGTTTGGTCTGAATTTTACTCTTGTTCATCCTAGCCAGCCGATGTGTAGCTTAATTGTATCACTTGTTCAAAGACTGCATCTGAACATTAACTCACCATTGATCCTAGCTTGGTACAAGATTTCGTTGAAAACCCTGTTTTTAGAGTCACCTAGGGAAGACCCCTTGGAAGGAGAGAGCTTGATGGAACCCGGCATTATGACCCTGTCTCAATGTAGCAGTGGTTACCGGTGGTCCATCAGCCTCCTCTCTTCATCTTGCCTGCCTCTTGAGCCCTCTAATTTGCAACTTATAAACTTTTTGAAGTCCCTGCATAAAAGCTTGAAGAATTGTGGCATTATGACCTCAACTCAAAGGAGTAGTGGTTACCACAACCTCTTCAAGTCCTGCTTTACCAACCTTGGACCACCAGCTACTTATGTAGCAACCGGTTATCAGAGCCTCAGATCCCCTGCTCGACCCTCTGGCAACACAGCTTTGCCATTCTCATCTACGCCAAGTCTTCGAAGATTCAAGACAGTGGCTTTCTACTCCTTTGATTTGTTCATGGAGTTTGCATCGGTTTGCCTTGACCTCACAGGTTCCATTCTGCTTCCTAGCGTGTGGTTCATAGCTCAAGCCTTCACATCGAATGCTCCTATCTATCCTTGTACTTTTATTGTTCTATGCTTTGGTTTCATTTATCCTATGTTGTACTTTAAACAATTCATGCCTTGTATGTTACTTTCTATCTAATGAAAAGGTAACACCTTTTGATCAAAAAAAAAAAAGATATAGTAATTCTTCTTTGCGTAAAAAAGAAAGATATAGTAATTTTTTAGATGTACATCTTGTGATATTTTAGGATCTTATTAGGGTATAATACGATTAAAATATATCAACAAAAAAAATTAAGATATAACCAATAAAAAACATAAACAAAATGTGGTGTATTGTATAAGGAGACACCAATTGGTTAACTAGCTTGTACTGAATACTATAATTATGACTATCTACGTTTGATAATTGTTTTGATGTTCTCAAAAGTTTCATAAGACTTCGCAATTAGTATTCTGGATTACTTAGAATTTTTCTTCCTTTTGTTTGTCTAGAACTAAAGATTGTCTCATATAGTAATATTGGATCAGCAGCTGTCAAATCACTATAATCGTTTGTCTTTGTAATACTAGTTACGACTTACGAACTCTCATTTACCGTAGGAACCTTAGGGCATCTTTATTGGGAACACTTTTATTATGAAAATAATATAAAATTATTATTTTAAAATAAAGATTGGGAACACTTTTATTTTTTGTTGTTTGACAAAAAAAAGATTTTTTGTTAAAAAATTTGTTATAGGAAAAACATATTTCAATATATTATATTTATAAAAAATTTTAAAATAACACTTAAATTGCAAACTTATAAAACTTTTACTAAAATTCAAAATACAATACCAAATTTTTATAAAACAAAAAAAACATTAAAGATAAAAAAAAAACATATTACTTAATTAAAGCACACAAACATTTTATTTAATTAATAAATAATTTAATGTCTAAATTTATTTCATACATTCTCAATCAAATCCTCTTTTAATTTGTAAAAAGTTGTTTGCAAAAAATTATATTCATTCACAGCTTGCCACGTCAGTTTAGAACTGAGCCAAGATCAGTTCTAAATCCAAAACTAAAAAAATGTTCTATAGACACTATTTAATATATTTATCATTTTATAGGGTTAAGAACACCCAAACTGTTCTGCCAATACAGATGGCCTTACAAATCAAAATGTTATTTTATGAAATCGAATAACTCTCACATTCTTTAACAAAAAAAAAAACTCTTACGTTTAAAAAAAACTAATTCATCATGTTTTGCATTGCCATTTGGTGACCATTATAATTTTTATAAATTTAATTTAATAAAAAGTATTTTTCACTAAAAAGAACTGAAATATATATATATATATATATATATAATTTCTCATCATGAATATGCTAGCTATCAATCAATTGTTGGCACGCGTTTATTTTAATATTGAAATTGTGTCTACATATTATTGTGAGCCGATGTGTCACTTTATCTCCAAATGTTGATAAATATGACAATTATATTATTTTTAGCGAAATTATAATTTAATCAATTCAAAAGCTTGAACTAAGGTTCCAAAAAAAAAAAAAAATGTTCCAAAAATAGGGACACATGTCACGCAATGTGCTATAGCCTATATATGTACCTATCTATATATAAATACAATATTCCACCGAACTCTAAACAGCAACGTCAATCTTGTCTGAAAGTTTCTTTTTTTTTTTAAATATAGTTAGGAAGTTTCAGATTTTTGATAATATTTGTGACGAGATCACAAACGCAAATCATCTTCATCCCCTCTCTAAATGTAACACATCTTTTAGCTTATATTGAGCCAATTAATTATGAACAATGCACACTTGGTTCTTGTCCAAAAGTTATCTCCAAAATTGTTAGTTTTAATGTTTTTATTATCATTGGCCAGGAAGAGAAAAAGAAAGGAAAAACAAATAAAAGAAATATAGACAAAGCGCCGTATTCTTATATATTGTCATGGTCGGTGCATGCTTTACTATTCGAATTCGACGAACTATACCAAACAAGATAAGAGTTCATGTGTTGTTAGTGTTAAGGTCGGTTCCCACGATTTACTATGCAGAGAAATAGTACCAGACTGAAGTTCGATGTGTATATAATATATTGTCCACTACATATATGCAATGCCAGTAAATTAACATGATGAACTGAAAGTATAGATGTACTTGTACAATAAAACTTTGAAATAAGAATTAACATACATATATTTATAGTCAACTAACGTAAAGTTACACATATATCAAATAAGAATTAACCAACTTTGTTACTAGTACTTATAACATACATATATTTATAGTCAACAAACGTAAAGTTACACATATATGCTAATATAAATAGTCAATGGCATATATTATTGGTATGTATGATCCACTATCAAAATATAGGACCCATAGCTTAACGTCAAATTGTTATTGGTTAATCTAATATCGTAATGGTGTGTTTTGTGTAACGTTCGTAATAAGGTGTTACGGTGTACATGGTGAATAATTAAGGAAGTGGAGATAGGTGGAGAGACATAACTGGATGGGGCTGGCAGATAATGATGATAATGTCTTCCATAATGGCCCATCCAATATCTTTTTATCGTGACACATGATATCCTCTCACCATATTCCTTGAATATGTATTTAAATTATTATCTTAAACAAAAATATTATTGAGGAATAAAGTAAATAAAAATACATAAGACAATATAAATATGTCACATAAAATTTGTATATCAAAGTACAATACATTTTCATATACACTTATAATCCTCGCATATATACTAAGCACCACATATATATTAATAGAGTTTATGAGAAAATGTATCATTATTAACCTCAGAATTGATATATAATTTTTATTGAGATGGGTGAAATAGTAAAAAGATCACCACCAAATAAATAATACTAAACGAATTTGTCAAAATACAAAATTAATTATTTAAACACGGCGGCAGGATATATTGGATCCACAATTTCATGACACATAACATAAGTTTAGTTTGCTTTATAAAAAACATCTTTAATGATTCGGATTATGTCGAAATGTGATGCTAATCCAGACCCCCACATTAGAACTAGGTTGCATCTGTCTCCATAGATATGGAGTTTGTTACCTTTATTCTCGTGAATGGAAGCTTTGTAATAGAAGACATTGTCTATTCTTAATCGAAGAATATATTAATGTATCATGGTTAGTTACTATTACAAAGTCTCTCGATGAGTGATGAGTAGTCTTCTTTCTCATTGCTTTATGATAAGTTTGGCTTGCTTTGAGCTTATTTTCATAATCTAAAACAATTCTAAGATAGGCTGATTAACGCTTCTAAATTAAGAATTGTTGATGTTTTCTTTGTAAACTCGTTCGATTTGACAACCAATCGAAGAGTTTTCTTAATATATACATAGTTGATAAATAAATGTCAGATGGCTCAAGAAAAAGGTTTTACATAATGGACCTTACAAACTGAACTCCAAACAGAGCGGCCCAAGCTATCTATCCATACTCCATAGGAAGCACCACAACATGAGACAATAGGTGCGTAATCCCTATAGTAAAGAAGAAGGATAAATACAAAGTTTTGCATCTTTATAGTTTTCGGCCAAGGCTTTATCAGATATGTTCTCTATGTTAAACAAACACTAAGCCCATGTATTGCTGCTTGTTTGGATAAAACTGAAGATAACATTCACATAGAACAACCGAAACGGTGATCTCAAATATTTTCATCGTTTGGCACATTGACTCGAACTTGTTAGTTGATAAAACCAAACCGTGACCAGTGAAAGGTAATGTAGAACATTTAGTACTTGATGAAAGATTAAAATTGGGAAATGATAGGAGGTTATGATAAAAACAAATGTTAAAAAAGACAACAACTCAAATGACTAAAAAACAGAAGGGGTAGCTCCGGAGATCAAACACTCAACAAGAGTCCACACAGATTTTATTAAAACAAAACAGAGTCGCATGAAACGCTCTGCTTCTCTCCCTTAGGCCTTGGCAGTTTCACCCTCGGTTTCCCAGAAAGCCGTTTTCTTTCCGGTTTTTGATACCGTCTGCAAAACAGCGTCCGGCTGCACGTTGCCTTTCACCGTCACTTTCTGCTCCTTTATATCCACATCAAACGACTCCACGCCTGAAACAAAAGAAAAACCAAGTGAAGAGATGATGTACATGTTTTTGAAATACAAGCAAAAGAAGTTAAAAAAAAAAAAAAAAAAACATTGCAGATTACGGGAGATTGACAATCTCAAAACACACCATAACATCAATAGAGCCAAAGAGAGAGAAAAACTAACCTTCCATTTTCCCAAGAACTCTTTTCACAGCTCCAACACATCCCTCACATGTCATAGCCACTCTGAGCACAACGGTCTTAACCCGAAAAAGAAACAGAAAAAATCAAACACACACAGGCCACAGCTTAACAACACTTGTGTGATACATCAGATCAAACGAACGAGACAAGGCGTAAAAGAACCTTCAAACCGGCTCTAGCCTACTCAAGAATCAGATTCAGCTAATAGAAAGTGAACACAAGACACCAAACCCCTTTTTCAGATTCAAGATCTGTGTCCATGATCATATATATCTGTGTTCCTCACTAGTATTTGACCCAATCAAGGTATCAAGTCTAGTCATTTCAATAGATTTGATGCAACCACAGATCATTGTTACAGCAAAATACTCACAAATCATATCTAGATCGATCGAACAGAGAAAGAATCCAAATAAAATCAGACCCGTCGATTGTAAAACTTGAAATCCTAATCGAATCACGATAAAGGTACAATCTTTATAACAACCCAGATCATGAAACTGGAATTTCAAAGAAAGAGCGATTGAAATTACCTGAGACATTGCTTTCGATTCAACCACAGTGAAGGCTTGTCTTGTACGAGAGAGAGAGAGAAACTTGAGGAGCTTTTTTATTTAAAACAATAATAATTTGTTATATATTACTTAATTATTTATTTAAAATAATAAAAATAATCTCAAGCGCATAAATGTTTGGTGTGTTAAACAGTTTTCCACCGTTTAGCTAAAAAAAAAATCATTAAGCGCAATGAGATCATAACCGAGTTTAAAATACTGTATAATGTATAATCATAATCTAAGTCATCTCGAAATTGGCAAAGAACAGGCACCAAATTATTGATGGTGATCAAATTACTAGTATGATCAAACGCAAGGATGAGGACAAGATCGATGTTTTGGATATGGTCGTCTACTGTCCAAACCCAACATGTTTGTTTCTGATATCAAAGCCTAACTTTCTTTAAACATTTGTTTATAATAATCTCTATAAACTAAGTAATTTGAATAATGGTTAATCTAGCTAAAAACGAGGAAAACAAATGAATAAAATACTTAATAACAATGTAATTCAACTTTTTATAAATTTAATGTAAATTGAACGATTGAAAAAAGAATATCCAACACAATTATTAAAACTGAGATACACCAATATTGTTGTTTGAGGCGGTTCAAATTATGTTCACATTAGTGTCATGTTTTCATTATCAGTGATCATTATATTTGTAGTTGTATATTTTCTCAAAGAGATATAGAATTTAATAATAAATTTATCTAATAGTTAAGATATTTTGATATTGTATGATTTTTTTGTAGTATGTTTGATGGTAAAAAGTAATAATTTTTTTTCTTTCTCTTTTATAAAAATAGAATCGTAAGAAAGATTTTTCAAATATATTTTACCAAAAAAAAAAAAAAGAAAGTTGATTTATCGTATATAATAAAAGCAAACTTATTAAACTTTCTCGTTTATCTTAAATACAGTTTTATTATGAACCACACACAAAACACTTTACGAATAGCCTTAAGATGAGTTGTGATGCGTTTGTTAAGACCAAGGTTTTTTAAAGCGAGACTATGATGGAGAAAATGCGAAAAGTGTTTGACCACAATAGAGCGGACCACAATGGAGCGTGTTGAAAGTACATGACCTGCAAATATAGTGTCTCTTGTGGTTTTTTTTTTTTTTTACTTATTGTGTAAAGTGTTTGTTGGATACTTTTTGAGATTAATTTGTTGTTTTGGTCCTCACACTCGTTGCAAGCACGAATTCTGTTACACCTATGGGGCTGAGTGGAGAAAGAAGAAGGCGACATGTAAATGTCATGACTCATGGTTTCGTTGAATGGAGGCTTTGTTTGCGATGTAGGTGTGGTGCTACCTGATATGGTCAAGTCTCTTTACGGTCATCCTATGGTACCTGATATTTTTGTTATTAAATATCTTGATAACAAAAATACTTTGTTTGATAAAATTTGCATTAGATTTCTAAATTACTGGAATCGGCTATGTGTGCATTTTATAGAACGAATAAAAAAATCAATTTCAATTTTTGATGATTTATTTATCTTGGCTGTTAGACTCTGTTATGTTATCATTTCCTCTAAACTAGAGTATTCACAAAATTTACATTGGGCTCACTAGCATATCACTAATATCTTTAACATCATCAAAACAACTCATCTTATCTTATAAGTTATATAAGGGCATCTTTACTGGAAGATGCTAATTGAGAGAGTTCTTTAAAAATATATATATAATAATGAAGAGAGACAAGTTGCTTGACTAAACAACGTTTCTCTTGTCAAATAGACATGTGTCAGTTTTAAAGGATTATTATTAATAAAAATAATATATATATATATATATATATGATTAAAATAATATTTTTTTCTCTTTTTTAAAAAACTTTATCACATTGTTCTGTTGGATTTGCTCTAAGAAACTATTTGGGATGATATATAGTCAAACCTTGGATGTTTATTTCCCTGGGTGCGAGCATTCACATGCCAGTTTCTTCTTTGTACACACAGCCCCACATGTGTAACATAACTCGTGTTTGTAGTGTCTATCAAAATCAAAAGACAGATAATTAAAGTCAAATATGAAGAGATCTATATATATAAAGTTGATTTTTTTCTCTTTTTCTTCCTCCACCTCATCAGTTTTTATTTACAATTTTAATAAATTAATTTACATCATCAAAAAACATAAACTCTAAAGTTGCATCAATTCATTCACTCATTTTTGCAATACTTTTATTATTATTAAAAAATAACTTACAATAATCTAGACTAAAATATAAACCAAAAACGAAATGAAAAAACTATAACCAGAAAAAATATCAAAGTAAAATATGAATAAAAATTACATAAATATAAATTAGATATTTCTATCATAACATATAATAATTGTGTAAAAATTTGTAAAAAACTAGAAATAGGAGAAAAATAAAGCTATCATATATTTAATGGAACAACAAATACTTTCAAGAGTTACAATTATTAGGATAAAAATTTTTTTTTCTTTAAAAAAAACAAACACATAAATTTATAGATTTTTAAATCAAGAAGTTTATTCAGTTCTTGGTGTTAAATTATAAATTCATGCGATCGATTATATTCAATTATAATAGAACATAATTAATATATATATATATATATATATATATATATATATATATTAGTGTTAAACTATAAATTCATGTTACCGATTAAAACCAGAAAGAATTGGTGCATATAATTATTTAGAATTCTAGATAATATAAATAATTAAAATAGTTTGAGTGATCTATGTTATTTATCGTTTTCACAATTGAAAATGGTGAAATTTGTTAAACAAAGTTATATCTAAAAAAAAAAAAATTAATCAAGTGCTCAAAAATTAAAATAATTTATATATTTAGGAAAAATAAATAAGGCTAGAAAACCGAAACATTATATTGTGATGGCGATTACGAAGGCGATTTACGTTTCGTTTTGAATGTTCGATTCCGTTAGGATTGAGGGACAAGGAGCGGATCTCCTTTGATCTCTGCATGTTATGGATGGTAGGAATCAGATCGGAAATCTGATTTTCTCCGGTCAAAGTTTGGCTTCGATGGATACAGACTTTGGCTTTAATGGGGACTTCCTGGTGTCATCGGATCCTTATGATTCCCTCTGGTTGATTTCGATTATGGTCCAAGGATTTGAGTGTAAGAATCTATATCTCCGGGAGATTCGAAAATCTGGGATTGTGGATTGGGTTTTGGTATCGGATGGGGATCGGCGGATGTTAATGATAGCGATTTCAATCATGGGCTCCAAGGATTTGTGTATAAGATTCTATATCTTTGGTTGGTTTGGATGGGGATGGTGTGGAACTCTTGCATTAGATTTGGACAGGATTGGTCCTTTATTGTTAGGATCGGGGTGTGATAAGGGAAATCTGGTTTTTGCGGTTGTTAATATCTCGATCTTGTCGGACCCGTTGTGTGGTGGAATCATGAGTCGGGATTCTCTTCTGATGTTGTTTGGGCAGATTTGGTTCAGTTTAGGGGATTCAAATCTGTTTCAGTTGGCGATTAAGTGTGAGTTTTCCTTCTCATGGTTTCGATGGTGGATACGGTTGATATGGTTTTATGATAATCTCCACGACTTCTCTTTGGTAAGTCTCATTTACAGGCTGATCGGTGCATTGATGTTAAGATTGGGTCTGATCGGGTTTGTGCTGAGATTATCTTTGATACGATTTGATTTCTTCTCTGGAGTTGAGGTATTTAAGCGTGAGTTTGAGGTTGGTTTAAGGATCATCTCGCTCTGTTTTAGCTATTCGTTCTTGTTCGGTTGTGTAACTTTTTCCAGTTCTCAAATTTTCTTTTTTCTACGAGTCATGGCTCAGTTGGCTTTCAGCAAGAACAAAGCTTCCCTGGTTCGTACCGACACTGTGTCGATTTCCAGTTCGGTCTTGGTTCAAAGAATTCAACAATTCTCGATGACACTCATTGGCAGACTCATGAATACGGTGTGTCAGAACATGGAGTCTTTGTTAGCTAATTTTCCAAAAATCTGGAAATTAGAGGAGAAGGTGGTAGGAGCAGACTTAGGTCAAGGTATTTTTTAGTTTAATTTTGAGGAAGAAGGGGATATTCTGTCTGTCTTGCAGAATGGTCCGTACCATTTTGATGGTTGGATGGTTTCGCTAGTGAGATGGGAGCCAGTCATCTCCTCATCTTACCCTTCAGCTATTAATTTCTGGGTTAAAGTGGCAGGGATCCCTATGCATTTGTGGGAGGTGACTACTCTTGAAGCTATCGGGAAGAAGCTTGGGCGGATTCAAAAGGTTGATGAGGAAACCGATAGTCTTTGTGTGTCAGTCAATGGGTTCAATCCGCTGATTTTCAAGATGGTGGTGCCTTTTCCAACTCGCGATAAGATTGTGGTCTCACTTGAGTATGAGAAGCTGAATGGGGTTTGTGACCTTTGTTCTCGGATCACTCATGACACCAAAGTCTGTCCAGAGGCTCTTAAGGAGGCCAAAGTTCAAAGTGCAGAGGTGCAGAGGGACAATTGGGGTGGTCAAAGGCAATTTCCTGTGACTAAGCAAGAACAGCATCACAATGTTGGGGGTTGGGAGAAGCCTAGGAAGCATGCTAAGAGGGCCTTGGATTTCCAGTCTGCGGATTCCAGCGAGTTTGGTTATTTTCCTCAACAACGATTTGGTGGCAATGAGTCTTATGGGAGTGGTTCTCACGGATTTCGTCAGAAGAGCATTCCTCTAGTCAGCCTTGGGGTCCAAAGAGGAGCTTTGGGGAGGTTACTGGTCGCGAAAAGGGGTCACGTCGTGGTGCGCAAGCAGGGTATGGGGAAGCTTTGGGTAAGGCCCCCGGTTTCACTCTGAACCGGAAGGGTGCTGGTCCGGCTTGGCCCAAACCTCTATTTAAGGTGAAGCAAGCTGCTTCGGAGAAGAATGGTCCGATGCGGCATGATACCAGTTTGGGTGACTCCAGCTCTATCGATCCCATGCGGGTAAGGAGGTCGAGGGAAGTACTCTGAAGGGTGATGAGGGTGCTTCTTTGGCCATGGATTTTGAGGTGGATAATGATGATCTGCTTGAGGATGGTGAGTTTGATGCCAATGGCAAGGTGGATCAAAACATTGCCCAAGAGAAGGCTGTCTCACCGGCTCAGGGTACGATGGGTCTCACGGAAAAAGGGTATGACCTTCAAGGTGGGCAGTTTACTGATTCTCAGGTTGAGTCTGGCAGCGGTCCGCAAGGTAAGTCCTATCCCCCTGTATCGGTTGAGTTATCAGTGGGGATTGTTAATACTGCTATGGCAGCTTTCTCATTAGATGCGACAGGCGGTCACAAAAGGAAGAACTTTAGTCCTTATGTTAGGAGGGGTGTTAGCGGATCTAGGATACCTTCGTTGGCTTTAGCTTCTCCTGGGAAACGTTTACTTGCTAAGGCATTTTCTAAACCTGCAGGTGAAGGGAACAAACATAAGCCGACAGGGAAACAGGGTAATTCTACAGTGGGCGGTAAACCTTCGGATGGGGGACGTCTAGGAAAGAAAGGGATGGGGGCTCTCCCGAAACCGCCGGCTAGAACGTGAAGATTCTGAGTTGGAACTGTCAGGGCATAGGGGTTGATCTGACAGAAGGCTATTTGGGAGATTTTTGGAAGCGGCATCGGCCAGACATTTTATTTTTATCAGAAACTAAAAAAATGTTTTTCTTATTTACAACGATTTCAAAATAAGTTTGGTTATAATAATTTGTATTCTGTTGATCCCCATGGTTCTAGTGGTGGGTTAGCTTTATTTTTCATGGATAATATAAAACTTTCTATTTTATATGAGAGTAATCGAATTATTGATGTTAAAGCTTTCTTTGGTCAACAATTGGTATTTTTGTCTTTCGTTTATGGGGATCCAATCCCGCAAAATCGGGCAAAGGTCTAGGAGAAGTTAATGGATATAGGCTCTTTCCATATTGATCCTTGGTTTATGATTGGTGATTTTAATGAACTTGTTGGGAATCACGAGAAAATGGGTGGGGCCTTACGGCCAGTTTCCTCTTTTGTGCCTTTCCAATCAATGCTTCGTAATTGTGGAAAGTTAGAATTCCCGTGTTATGGGGAGCAGTTATACTGGAGAGGTAACCGGTGCAATAATCAGGTGGTTAGGTGCCGCTTAGATCGTGCTTTAGGGAATGAAGATTGGCAAAGCTTTTTCCCAACTTCAAAGGTTGATTATTTGGAGATGGTTGGGTCCGATCACTGTCCTATTCTGGCAACTTGTCTGAAATCCTCCTCACGACGAAATAGGCAGTTTCGTTTTGATAAACGTTGGTTGGGTAAGGATGGACTACTAGGGGCGGTAGAGTCAGGATGGGCACGTACAAATAATTTTCGGACTCCGGTTTTTGTAAAATAAAATTAGGAATTGTTGAAATTCGATTTCGTGGTGACAAAAGAATAATGTGGCTTCGGGACCGACTCTTATCTCTTCCCTGAAAGCAGCCTTGCAGGAGGCTAAGATGGATGATCTGATTTCTCAGGAGGAGATTCGTGACATAGAGAGAAAAGTAAAAGAGGCTTACCGGGATGAGGAGATGTACTGGCAACAGAAGAGTAGAAAATTCTGGCTACGTGTGGGAGACAAAAATACAAAATATTTTCATGCTTCGACTAAGCAGAGGAGGGTACAGAATAAATTTGTTGGTTTATTTGGTCCAAATGACGTATGGGACGAGTCGCCTTTGGGAATGGAGTCTATTGCGTCCAAATATTTTGAGGAACTGTTTAAACGATCTGATGTAAGTGGTATACCAGACATTCTACAGGAGATTTCTCCTATAATTACAGAGGGTATGAACAGGAGTCTAACTAGGGAAATTACGGAGGCGGAGGTTCGGAAAGCCTTATTTGCTATGCATCCGGAGAAATCTCCAGGTCCTGACGGTATGACGGCTTATTTTTTCAACGGTTCTGGCCATCCTTAAAAGGAGATCTGGTGGCTCTGGTTAAAGAATTTTTTAGAACAGGTGGTTTTGATCCTCGCCTGAATGAGACGAACATTTGTCTCATCCCTAAGGTGGAGCGACCACAACGTATGACGGAATTTCGGCCAATTAGTCTTTGTAATGTGAGCTATAAGATTATTTCAAAAGTTTTTAGTTTTAGGCTAAAGCGGTTTTTACCATCCCTGGTTTCCGAAGCGCAGTCAGCATTTGTCTCGGGTCGGCTGATCGCTGATAATATTCTAGTCGCCCAGGAAATGTTTCATGGACTGAATACTAATCATTGTTGCAAATCGGAGTTTCTGGCATTCAAAACGGATATGAGTAAAGCGTATGACCGGGTAGAATGGGATTTTCTGGAGGTGGTTATGACCAAATTAGGTTTCTATAGACGGTGGATAGCATGGATTATGTGGTGTGTTTCTTCGGTTTCATATCAAGTTCTTATAAATGGTCAACCTCGGGGATCCATTTTACCCAAGAGGGGTTTACGTCAGGGTGACCCTCTTTCTCCCTATTTGTTTATTCTTTGTATAGAGGTTCTGATAGCGAATATTAAAAAAGCTGAACGGGAGGAGAGACTCACGGAAATTTCAATTGCTCGGGATTGCCCTTCGATCTCGCATCTATTGTTTGCGGACGATAGTCTGTTCTTTTGTAAGGCAGAGGAGTCTGAATGCAAAGTGGTCATGGATATTATAGGTAACTATGGAAAAGCGTCGGGACAAGAGGTAAACTTAGAGAAATCATCCATCATGTTCGGTAAGAAAGTCCCGCCTGATGTAAGGTCTCGGATAAAAACAGTAATTGGTATTACCAGAGAAGGTGGAATGGGATCTTACTTGGGTATCCCTGAAAATATTCAGGGTTCGAGGACTAATGTCTTTAGTTATGTTAATGATCGTTTAGAAGAGCGAGTAAATGGTTGGTCGGCGAAGATTTTATCAAAAGGAGGTAAAGAGATTATGATCAAATCAGTTGCGTTGGCTCTCCCGACTCATGTCATGTCATGATTCAAATTGCCACATGCATTAACGTCCAAACTTACGGGTGCTATTTCAAATTTCTGGTGGAAGTCTACTGATAAGGCTAGAGGTATGTATTGGGTAGCTTGGGATAAGATGTGTATGGATAAATGCGATGGGGGTTTGGGTTTCCGTGCCCTGGAAGAATTTAATGATGCTATGCTGGCTAAGCAGTACTGGAGGCTGATTCACTACCCAAATTCTTTAATGGCTCGGGTGATGCGCGGTCGATATTTCAGGAGAAAACATCCTTTATTGGCGACTAAAACTTATTCTCCATCTTTTGCATGGAGGAGCATTTTTTTGACAAAGGGATTAGTGGAACGAGGGGCAAGGTGGATAGTAGGTTCGGGCCGTGATATATCGGTCTGGAGGGATCCTTGGATCCCGGATCATCAGCCAAGACCAGCGAATGGTAGGGGGAGACTCCTACTTCCTAGTCTGAGGGTCAATCACCTAATTAATCCTCTTACATTGGATTGGCACTTGCCCACTCTTGAGGAGTTTATAGACCCAGCGGACATTCCGCTCATACGGAGTTTGGCGGTTAGTAAGTCATTGAGTTCGGATAGACTGATTTGGCATTATACTAAGTCTGGCAAGTATTTGGTGAGATCTGGTTATAGGCTAGCACGGGATTTACAAAAGGAAGTCGTATTCGGGACAACGTCTACAGTTTTGCGGGCACAAGCTTGGAAACTTGACGTTCCCTCAAAGGTCCAACATTTTTTCTAGCAGGTGGCGTCTGGATCTCTTCCTGTGAAGGAACGGATTGCTAATCGGGGAATCCGGTGTGATGTTACGTGTCAAAGATGCGGTCTTGAGGTAGAGACTATCAATCATGCTCTTTTTGAGTGTGTACGTTCGCGTAAGGTTTGGGAGCACGTAAGGTTTGGGAGCTATCCCCGGTTCAGTTGTCTTTGACTAGGTTCCCTTTTGGATCGGTGTATTCTAATCTAGATTTCCTCTATTCCAACACGTTTTCACATTTGGGGGGTCCTAGCATTGGATATATGTTGCCTTGGATTTTATGGACAATTTGGAAAGATAGGAATAAGATGGTCTTTCAAGGGATAGAGGCAGACCCAAACGATATTATTAATCAGGCGTCAAACGATAAAGTTTTATGGGAGGAGGCCAAGTCGTTTTTGGAGAACTACTTGGTTCCACAGTCTTCTCTGGAGGAAAGGAATCCTTCGACTCGCTGTCAGGTAAATGGTTCCTGGAAAGGTTTGGACCCTTTGGAAGGTTTGGGTTGGTGGTATGGGAACAGTGATGGTAGGACGCTACTTATGGGAGCTCGCAGTTTACGACATAGTCCGTCTTCTCTTCATTCGGAGTTTCAAGCCTTGTTATGGGCTATGGAGTCTCTTCGTGAGGTGGGGATAGATTGTCCCATTTTTGAGACAGATAGTTCCGAGTTGGTGGCGATGGTACAAGCACCTGATGATTGGCCAGCCTTCTCGTATTTACTAGAAGATTTCCAATCCCTCCGATCATCCTTCTCCTCCTTTACCCTATCCCAGATACCGAGGACGTCAAATGTGCGAGTAGACTGTCTGGCCCGCTCTTCTAGATCTTTAGCTTCTGAATTATCTTTTGTAAACTCTTCTCCTCCAATTTGGGCAACCAATTGTGGAATCTCTTTTTAGTTTATTTAAATGTTTGGTTGAAAAAAAAAATAAAGAAAAAATAAGGCTACTTGAAATAAAACATATTAAAGAAAGCTTATTCTGAATATCACACACACCAAAAATGTAATAGTGAAAAATACTAAGAAGAAGTTTGAGAAGTAATAAAAATCAATTAAAATAATAGTAGATTGTAGAATTTTATTTGAAAATTTCGAAAAACTTCTACTTTTGGATAAATACGCATATTTAAAAGTTAGAGTAATCGTATGAGTTTGTAGATTTAGGAGAATCGAAATAAAAGAACACTATATAGAAACATAGTTGGTTATACATATTATAAAGTAGCAAGCATTTATATATATGAACATAATTTTTTTTTTGTCAAACAGTTAAAATAAAATGTAATATTTGATGTTATAATAAGAAACAACTCGATCCGTTTTTAATTATTAATAATAACATAATTAAGCACTTATAATTCCCGTTTTTTTATTATCAATAATAACATAATTAAGTACTCCATAATACTTAATTAAACCTACCAAACCACAAATCATCATCAAACCAACAACAACCAATATGCACATCAGAAACATACCACCAACATAACCATCTCCAACATATCATCAATACAAAAACATTGATAATCATTCTATCCAACAACCTAGTATATCTCTATACAAGGTTTCAACAACACTACAACATGTAACCATGAACACACAATCGAGATCCTAGATCATTCTCCTCCTCATTGTCATGATTCGTCACATACCTATACCACAAACAACAATTGAGATGCGTAAGTATTATCACAAATACATAGTGACGCGATCCTCCCATCTACTGGACTATACACACAAGCGAAAAGACAAACACAAACAATACACAAAAGCAAGCAAACCAGACAACTCTGAACACATGTGTCAAACGACACTCGTCGTCATCACGATGGACCTTGCGTCGACCGACGCACTCCTTGCATCGGTCAATGCATCGCCTTTGGATTGACTGACACACTCCTTGCATCGATCAATGCAGTCGCACGAACACCGCTGAACACGATCTCTGTCAACTTTTCTTGGCTCCAACAGACGCCACATCGTCTGTGATGCCAAATCCGACCTCAACAGGCCTCAAACACCATGAAAACAAAGCACAAACAAGAACACAAGCAATCAGTCACCCAAAAACACACAAAACACTCATCTAATGGCTTAGACAAGCTATGGTCCTACACTCACCTCTTAAACAAGAAGATTCGAGAACCACACCAAAAGAAGCTTCCCCTGCCCCCAAGTCCTTAACCACAAATCTTGACTTGAGAAACATATCTACCCATAAACGACTTAGAACTCCTCAGGAACACTCAAATGAACTTTCACAGAAAACTCTTCTTCTTAAGTGTTTAGAACGACAAATGGCTAACCATAGCTCTAGGTCGTCAACTTCAACCTTATATACAAAACCTAGAGTTGACATGTTATACCGTGCTAAATCAGAGAAATTTGAATTAACCCGCACGCAAACCAACCACTAGCATTGAACGATGCCCTCCCCTGGCTTTGATCGATGCATGGACCACAAATCCGGTTCGCAGGTGTTACTATTCTCCTCTCCCCCCACCAACAAGGATTTGTCCTTGAATCCTGCAACACCATCCATCCGCCAAGGAACTTCGTGCAACAGCCACCACGGCCTATACATCCTACGACCGGACTAGACACCGTCAGCCAAGATTTCTTTTGCAACTGTCGCCACAGTTTGCACCACAACATGACCCAATGGTCCACATAACCCTAAACTCACTGGTCAGCACAACCCAAAACCCAAAACAACTCCCGACCTACGAGGCATACATCCAGTCACTATGCTCATATCCACGTCATAGACATTTTTTGCTCCTCACTCATCCATTCTCAGGTTGCAACCTTCAAACTGCACCGCCTGCACTCTCAGACCGTCGTCCTCGAGCCATACCATCTCACTCTTGGATCGTCACCCTCAAGATCTCAGTACCAGGGGAGCTACTCATCCCCTCCGAGGAACTAATCATCTCCTCTCCCACTCTCAGGATCACAAGCCCTCAAGTCCACAGTGCTCCAAGGGAACTAATCATCATGTGAGGAGATATTCCCTCACAAGAATATCAACACCACCATGACCACTTTTTAAGCCAACTCTAGAACATCCCAACCACTCGGGTGTTTACACATGCTCTTGTCGGAATAGACAAGTTATAACTATATATAAAACTTTCTATTTCCAAAACCGCATATTCATTTAACCCATTACTCATCAGGATTCCATAAAAACTAATCATTTTTTTACATCTTTAAATGCAACAATTGTTTGCAAGTCCAAAACGAAATACTTAACAACCATCAAAACCAAAAAGCTAAACTTCGGGATGAGTTTCTGGCCCTTCCTTCGGCTGCCCCACTGCCACTGTCATCTGCTGCAACTTCGGACACTAAGACATGATATGACCCACCTCCCTCCAATATGAGCACACTCGAATGTTTCCTTGCATCTTACTCCTCTTGGGACAACTCGCCAACCTATGATCCATGCCCCCGCACCCGTAGCATCCCTGACCACCTTGGTTTCTCACCGACGTCTCTACCCGCTTCCTCTAATGTCCTTGCTCTGACTTGCTGCCTTTGCTCGGAATGCTCTGCTCCAGCTTATCCTCTGTTTGAACGGTTGGGCTAACCACCACGACCTGCTCCCTCAAGTCTTCCTCGATCTCAACCGCGGTTTCCACCAGCTCTACCCTCGTGACGTAGTTCCTCCTTTGTAGTGTATCTTCAAGTTCTCACGAAGCGCCCTCATGAATTTCCTCACTAGAGCCGCCTGAGACTTCATCTCTCGACCCCCATACAAAAAGAGCCGACTGAACTCCATGTCCATCTCACGAACTGACCGAGAGCCTTACGTCAACTGCATAAAATGCACATCCATGCGGTCATTTGCCTCCCGAGGAAAATACTTACGATTGAACTCTTCCAGAAAGTCAATCCAAGTCATGTCACTCTGCAACCTCCTGGCAGCCACTGACCTCCACCACTGATGAGCGTCATCTGCTAAGTAGTGAACTCCTATGTCCACCAGATACTCCTCAGGACACTTGAGAGACTAGAAGTTGCGTTTCAGCCTCATCCTCCACGCATCAGCCACATTAGAACTAAACCGTACTGATCCTACGCATCTCCCCCCAACATACTGATGTACTGAGAATGAGATCATGCACCTGTAACAGTTGGCTGCTGCACCTTTGCTGCCACAAGCGACAAAATCAGAGCCTACACCGGAACAACTCCCGGCAACCGCTCCAACACCCGTGCCAACATGTCCACAATGCTAACATCCCCACCAGGGGCTCCACTTGCTGCGACTCTCGGACCCGGAAGCCCAGCACCACCGGCCAACCTAGCACCAACACCATCCACACCGGCTCCACCGGTGCCTACGGTCCCATCGGTACCACTTCCAGTCACACCCACTTACCCTCCTGAAATGCTTGTGACTCACTGACGCCCTCCACTGTCACACTTTGATCCACAGTCTCACTAGCAACTGGACCTCTGCCCTTACACCCACCAACACAGTACCGCCCCAAACCATCTGCACTACCAACAACAGAAGGCTACAAAATCGAACAACGTAACCACACAAAGAACACATCTTACCATAGAATCCCATTAAACGCTCGAAAAGGATGATACTAGGACTTGATATGTCTACATTTTGTTTCTGCTAAGTATGTTTTTGTCATGCATTTAGTTAGGATAACTAATTGTTTTGTATAAATTTCTAGTCTCTTTTGTACACTTTGCATATTTAGATAGTTCTTGCATTATCTTCGCATACATCGTGCATTTTGGAGTTTTTCAGGTATTCAGGAGACGTCGGAGCCAGGCCGTTTGAGTCGCGCCGTTCGAGTCGACCCCGCGCCGTTTGAGTCGACCCCACGCCGTTCGAGTCAACCCCGCGCCGTTCGAGTCGCACCCATCGAGTCGCGCCGTTCGAGTCACACCCTTCGAGTCATCATCACTCCACTAGAGTCGCGCCGTTCGAGTCGACCACCCTTCGAGTCATCATCACTCCACTCGAGCCAACACCATCACTCACTCGAGCCACTACTCGTTCGCACATGCCAGGAAGACGTTCCATCTTACACGCTTCAGGAGATTCCTAAACCGACGCTTCACCTTGTCGTTTTAAGTTTTAGGGATTTTATGTCTTTACTATAAATACGTTTTGTTAAGTCTTGGCGACATCATCTTAGTTTTTATCTGGTTTTCTTTTGTAAGGTTTCCCTAGCCACCAAAAACGTACTCTGACTTTGTATCCCGATATCTTTGAACTTATTCAGTATTATGATTTGATTTCTTCTCAAAAGTTGTTCTTCACATTTTAATCTATCTAAGAATGCTTGTTTCAATGTTTTATGCGTTTGCAACCTTGACAATGATTTTCGGATCTGAGTAGTGCATTTGTTCTTGAGGATGGGATAGACTAGGTGGAAGATCTTAGGATGTAGAGTGTTTAAGCTTTAATTGTATGATTCCCTTCTGGACTAGAGTTAGAATTACTAGTATCTCTCTGATCAATTGGAACTAGGTTCGAGATATTTCCACACCCAAAATGTGTTTGATGAAATGTCTGACCAACTAGTGCTAGAGACTTACGTTCCTAGCCTAAGAGATTAGTTGTCTAGGATGTTTGTTGACGTGAATGAACTTGTTTGTCATGCCTGCTCGACCATGTTTTCTAGCGAGAGCTAGGTATGGAAGTGGTTGAGTCTGAGTAGCTTTTGCCAAGAGATTGGATTAGCTAAGTTGTGATGTTCATTGTATAGGGATAGTTTGCTTGTGGTATGTTAAACACTCTATAGACAAGGATACTCCGCCGACATCAATTACTCTCATCCTTAGGACTTCTTTCCTTCTGATTTTTATTACACTCTTGAGACTGTTTTGCTTCTTGCTTTTTAGTTCATGCTTAGACTCGTTTATGTTTTTATTCATTTCCGCTTCTTTTCATGCATTCTCGTTTCTAGTTCTGTGACTCATTTCCGTTTTACATTTTGACCATTATAGGATTGTTAGACAAACACTCTTTTGTATTGGATTGACCTGTGACTTCTTGATTGCATCTTGAGTGACTAGCATCATCCCATTTGGATTGACACCTTAAGTACTACAACTACATAAGTTTAATTGAACCT
The DNA here is from genome assembly GCA_024034495.1 of Camelina laxa. Taxonomy (NCBI): domain Eukaryota; kingdom Viridiplantae; phylum Streptophyta; class Magnoliopsida; order Brassicales; family Brassicaceae; genus Camelina; species Camelina laxa. The sequence continues at coordinate 21,826,822 of CM043883.1, forward strand.
ACTAGGATAGACACAAAAATCCTAGTATCAATTTGGCGCCGTTGCCATTTGGGATTTGTTTTGCTACATTTAAGATTTCAAGTTTTGCAAGATTAAGTTCTGTTACAATTATCATTCTGAGTACTGACTTTTTTTGGTTGTCTGCTTTTTTGTTTTGCATCTCAGGTACCTGTAGATTGCAATCTTGCATGCACACCAGATCAAGAGGGCATCAGAATCTCCTACCTGTTCTTGACGATATCAATCGGTTACAACGCCCACGACAAGCTCGTCAACCCACTGATCATCCCGCACACGTCACTATGGAACACCAGAATGAACCACATCAGGGACCACGGCACATGGTGCTGGGGATGCACCGAACACTCATACTCAACGTGCTGGAATCGTCCCTCCCGCCGTGCCGAACAACAACTTCGAGATAAAAAGTGGTCTGATCACCATGATCCAAGGAATCAAGTTTCACGGGTTGCCTATGGAGGATCCACTCGACCACTTGGACGAGTTCGACCGCCTTTGTGGTCTCACTATGATCAACGGCGTGAGTGAGGATGGTTACAAGTTGCGCCTCTTCCCTTTCTCCTTGGGAGACAAGGCTCATCAATGGGAGAAAAACCTTCCCAAGGGATCAATCACCACCTGGGATGGTTGCAAGAAAGCATTCTTGGCCAAGTTTTTCTCTAACTCCAGAACAGCACGTCTTAGGAATGAGATTTCCAGCTTCACTCAGAAGAGCTCAGAATCATTCTGTGAAGCATGGGAGCGTTTCAAGGGTTACCACAGCCAGTGCCTACACCATGGTTTCAGCAACGAGTCATTACTGAGTACTCTCTACCGTGGTGTCCTTCCCAAAATACGTATGCTGCTTGACACCACTTCTAACGGTAACTTCCTGAACCAGGACGTCGATGAAGGTTGGCAACTGGTGGAGAATCTCGCTCAGTCCGACGGCAACTACAACGAGGATTATGACCGTACATTTCGCGGCGACGCTGGGTCTGAAGAGAAGTACAAGAAGAACCTCAAGAATGTCAATGAGAAGCTTGACCGTATCTTGCTGAGCCAGCAGAGGAACGTCCACTTCGTCTCTGAGGACGACCCTTTCCAAGTTCCAGACGGGGAGGGTGAGCAGATTGAGGAGATCAGCTATGTTCAGAATCAGGGTGGCTACAACAAAGGCTACAACCCCTACAAGACAAACCCCAATTTGTCTTACCGAAGTACCAATGTTGCTAATCCACAAGATCAGGTGTACCCGCCTCAACAACATTAGCAAGATCAACAAAAACCGTTTGTGCCTTACAATCCGGGATTTGCTCCAAAACAACAGTTCCAGCAGGGTTACCAACCTTCCTCAGGACCACCACCAGGATTCCGCCCTCAACCAGTTCAGCCTACACCAACCCCAGATAAAGAAATGAAGCAGATGATGCAACAAATTCTTCAAGGCCAAGCTAGCGGTTCTATGGATACTGCTAAGAAGTTTGCTGACCTTAGTCAGAGGATGGAATGTTCCTACAATGATTTGAACGTCAAGTTTGAAGCTTTGAACTCGAAGATAAGGTATATGGAAGGCCAATCTGCTTCTACTTCTGCACCAAAGTCTGGCCAATTCCCAGGGAAGGCTGTTCAGAACCCCAAGGAGTTTGCAAACGCAATTACGCTGAGAAGTGGGAAAACATTGCCTCCCAGACAAGGAGTTCCAGACGCCACTGAGGACAATACAGAATTAGATGGGGAGGATTTTGTTCAGGATGACGCTCAGATGGAGAACCCAGTAGAAGCAGTCAAAGACCCAATCGAGCCAGTGAAGCTGTCAGAACCTGAAGCTGTTAAGGAACCTGCTGTTCCTGATGACAGACCTGCGAGGTTCATCCCTCCACCGTACAAGCCTCCTCTACCATTTCCAGTGAGGTTCAAGAAGCAGCTTACTGAGAAATACAAAGCCTTGTTCGAAAAACAAGTCAAGGAGATTGAGTTGAGGATGCCATTGCTGGATGCATTCACACTTGTTCCTCACTACAAGAAATTCCTCAAGGACTTAGTGATGGAGAGATCAAAAGAAGTTCAAGGCATGGTTGTACTAAGTCTTGAGTGCAGTGCAATCATCCAGAAGAAGGTTGTGCCCAAGAAGCTCAAAGATCCTGGATCATTCACTCTACCCTGCTCCATTGGTCCTATGTCTTATGAGAGGTTCTTATGTGATCTTGGCGCTTCAGTGAATCTGATGCCATTCTCTGTGGCTAAGAGGTTGGGTTTCACAAGGTTTAAGGGTTGTGACATCTCCCTCATCCTTGCAGATAGATCAGTGAGACTTCTACATGGTATTTTGGAAGACTTACCTGTCAGGATCAGAGACGTGGAAGTGCCAACCGACTTTGTGGTTCTGGAAATGGATGAAGAACCAAAAGAGCCTCTGATCTTAGGAAGACCGTTCTTGGCGACTGCTGGAGCCATCATTGATGTCAGGAATGGCAAGATTGATCTCAATATGGGCGACGACTTCATCATGAAGTTTGACATCAAGGATACTTTGAAGAAGCCGACAATAGGAGGACAAATCTTCTACATTGAAGAGATGGATAAGTTGGCTGATGAGTTGTTGGAGGAATTAGCTGAGGAGGACCATCTAAAAACTGCTCTAACCAAGGATGGAGAGGAAGGGTTCTTGCATGGGGAGACCACTTGTTACAAGAATATGCTAGATTCCCACCGAGAAACGGATGGATCAGAGGAATTCGAGCAGCTATCTATCGCAGAGGAGGTACGTGCAGTTGAGACAGAGAGTTCAGAACGTGATATCTCCCACTCGACCGACGTCAATACCCGACTCGAGACACCGATGTCCCGTTTGATCGAGTTGCACCCCTCTCACTCGACCGCGATCATTCCCGACTCTCGTGCTGACGACTGGTCGGAACTGAAAGCTCCAAAGGTAGAACTCAAAACTCTTCCTTCCGGACTCAGGTATGTTTTTCTGGGAACCAATTCTACTTATCCTGTCATAGTGAATGCTAGGTTGAGTGATCATGAATTGGGGTTGCTAGTAACTGAGCTAAAAAAGTTTAGAAAGGCTATAGGTTATTCTTTAGATGATATCAAAGGAATCTCACCTAGTCTTTGCACACATAGGATCAATTTTGAAAATGAGTCTTATACTAGTATTGAACCCCAAAGAAGATTGAACCCTAACCTGAAAGAGGTAGTTAAGAAAGAAATCCTAAAACTACTTGATGCTGGAGTTATCTATCCTATCTCTGATAGTACTTGGGTATCTCCAGTGCACTGTGTACCTAAAAAGGGAGGACTCACTGTCGTCAAAAATGAAAAATGAGCTAATCCCAACTAGGACCGTCACAGGACATAGGATGTGCATTGATTATAGGAAGTTGAATGTTGTTTCTAGGAAGGACCATTTTCCTCTACCTTTCATTGATCAAATGTTGGAAAGACGCATGCCATTTGGTTTGTGCAATGCTCCTGCCACCTTTCAGAGGTGCATGACTTCAATTTTCTCGGATTTAATTGAGGAGTCAGTGGAAGTGTTTATGGACGACTTCTCTGTATACGGTTCCACTTTCTCCTCCTTTTTGTTGAATCTGTGCAGCGTATTGACGCGATGTGAGGAGATGAACCTGGTGCTGAACTGGGAGAAATGTCATTTCATGGTTGAAGAAGGGATCGTTCTAGGACACAAAATTTCTGAGAGAGGGATTGAGGTTGACAAAGCTAAGATTGAGGTCATGGTTCAGCTTCAACCGCCTAAGACAGTGAAGGACATCAGGAGTTTTCTGGGACATGTTGGGTTTTACAGGAGATTCATCAAGGACTTCTCAAAAATAGCAAGACCTTTGACAAGGTTGCTCTGCAAGGAGGTTGAGTTCGAATTTGATGCAGCATGTTTGGAAGCCTTCAGCAAGATCAAGGAAGCTTTGGTATCAGCACCCATAGTACAAGCTCCGAATTAGGATCATCCTTTTGAGATCATGTGTGATGCTTCAGACTTCGCAGTTGGAGCAGTTCTGGGACAGCGTATTGACAAGAAGCTTCATGTCATCTACTACGCGAGTCGCACCTTGGACGAGACCTAGGGAAGGTATGCTACCACAGAGAAGGAACTCCTAGCAGTTGTGTTTGCATTCGAGAAATTCAGGAGTTATCTTGTGGGTTCGAAGGTCATTGTGTATACCGATCATGCCGCTCTGAGACACATCTACTCGAAGAAGGATACCAAACCGAGACTGTTGAGATGGATCCTGCTTCTCCAAGAGTTTGACATGGAGATAGTTGACAAGAAAGGAATAGAAAATGGAGTTGCAGACCACTTGTCAAGGATGAGGATTGAAGATGCTGTTCCAATAGATAACTCAATGCCTAAGGAACAACTTCTGGTCGCCCAGATTTGTGAGCAGATGCATGACGCCGGGGTTGAGAACCTAAAAATCAACTGTATGGCGATCACCTCGGATACTGCGCCATGGTATGCTGATTTCGTGAATTACAAGGTCTGTGGAGAAGTTCCTGATGACATGGATCCCTACAGGAAGAAGAAGTTTTTCAGAGAGGTCAACCACTACTTCTGGGATGAACCCTATCTGTACAAGAGAGGTTCTGACGGTCTATTGAGAAGATGCATAGCAGAAGGGTAAGTGCAGGGAGTGCTTGAGCACTGTCATGGCTCAACCTATGGAGGTCACTTCGCCACATTCAAGACAGCTCAGAAGGTTCTTCAAGCGGGTCTCTGGTGGCCAACCTTGTTCAAGGACGCTCACAGTTTCATCACCAAGTGTGATGCTTGTCAGAGGATGGGCAACATCACAAGGAGGAACGAGATGCCCCAGAATCCGATCCTGGAAGTAGAGATATTTGATGTTTGGGGGATAGACTTCATGGGACCTTTCAACCCTCCATCATATGGAAATGTCTATATTCTGGTGGCAGTTGATTATGTTTATAAGTGGGTTGAAGCCATTGCCAGTCCTACCAATGATCACAAGGTCGTTTTAAAAGTTGTTCAAGAGTATAATTTTTCCACGGTATGGGATACCCAGAGCAGTGATAAGTGAAGGTGGAACTCACTTCGTCAACAAGGTGTTTGAGAGTATGCTGAAAAAATATGGGGTCAAGCACAAGGTGTCTACTGCGTATCACCCTCATACCAGCGGGCAGGTTGAAGTTTCGAATAAGCAGATCAAGGGAATATTGTCAAGGATTGTTGGGGTTTCGAAGAAAGATTGGTCTGTCAAGCTGGACGAGACACTCTTGGCGTACAGAACAGCGTTCAAGACGCCAATAGGACGAACACCATTTCAGCTGATCTACGGTAAGGCATGTCACCTCCCTGTTGAGGTTGAGTACAAGGCGCTCTGGGCTATCAAGTTGCTGAACTTGGATATTGACACAGCTCAGGCTAAGAGAACTCTTGACATCCATGAGTTGGAAGAAATAAGACTTGATGCTTATGAGAGTTCCAAGATTTACAAGGAAAGGACAAAGAATTTTCATGACAAGAAGATTATAGTCAAGGAGCTCACGGCTGGAGATCAGGTTTTGCTTTTCAACTCCAAACTTAAGTTATTTCCTGGAAAGCTTAAGTCACGGTGGTCTGGACCTTTTGAAGTCAAGGAAGTTCTGCCATTCGGTGCTATCACTCTTCTGAACAAGGATGGCAGTGAATTCACTGTAAATGGTCAGAGAGTCAAGAAATATTTAGCTGATCAAGTCCGACCAGAGGGGTTTACTGTGCTCCTCTATGAACCCCCAAAAGCCTAAAAAGCTGAAAAATCAAGCTAGTGACTTTAAACAAGCTCACTTGGGAGGAAGTCCCAAAGGTATCACTGTAAATATTTTTTTAGGACCCTTGTCTTTTTAATTTTTGTTTTTGATTTTCTTGTGTTCAGGAATCTACAGAAGAGAGTAAAAGCAACAGAAAAAAAAAATAGCAGTCAAAGGAGTGAGTTCAGAATGACGTCAAGTATGAGGAGTTCTACAGAAAAGAAATAGAAGATACAGAGATAAGCAGAGTGAAAAGGAGCTTGGGGAGAAACTTTTTTCTTCTCGAACAAAAAATATATATATATATATATATATATATATATATGTATGGGAAACACTCACCAACCGCCTCTCTCGAGATACTGTTCCACACTTCGTGAGCCATCAGCTCGAGCCGTCGCTTCTCTTCGTCTCGCTCGAGCTACTGTCAACATCTCGCTACCGTCATTCCCGTCATCCCGTCTGACCATCTCACTCCCGCTCGAGCTACTGTCAACATCTCGCTCCCGCTCGAGCCGTCCACCATCGCCACCGATCGAGCTGACGTTACCATTTCACTCTCTCTTACTCGACCATGCGATTCGTCTCCGAAGCTCTCTCTTCAACGCCGTGACCACTCGTTCGAGCCACTGCGATGCTACCTCCGCTCGAGCCGTCATTCCCGTCGCCACTCTCAATTATCGATCGAGCCGAATTCAACGCGCATCGCCCAACGCCGCTCGAGCCACACACGCGAGACATGCTCAACAACTTTCGTTCAAGCCGTCATCCGCAACCCCGTCCTGATCGAGCCATTGACACCATCGTTGTCTAAACCTCCGTTTGAGCGAACACACGATAGTCACTCGAGCGGTTATCTCTCTTAGCACTCTTCATTTTCAACTCGATAATTGGTTTTGTTAGTGGCTCACTAACCTATTAACGCTTAATTTTGAGTTTACATGTTTCAGAGAAATAGAAAGAGTACAGAGCTTATACACGAGATGAGAGAGGCCTACGGTTGTGTTGCTGGAGAACGTTCATCCCCCGAATCCATGGCGAAGCGTTTCATGAAAATGAAGAACATGGTTGACGAGGTTGTTGGGGGTTCAGAACAAGCAGCGGGTTCGAGCAAACCAGACAAACCGCTCTCCAAGAGCAAGAGTCGCGGGAAGAGACCGGCACGACCTTCCCAGTCCAGAGATGACGGCAGTGATTACGAACAAGAGGAACCTGCGTTGCGCCCAGAACAAGAACCAAGGAAATCTGTGCGACAGAGAGCAACTGAGACAAAGTTGACTCCCAAAGAGTACTACAAGCTGTTCCAACAGTGCGAGTTTAGTGGAACAAGATATCCACACCCTAAGACGATGGAGCTACTAGGGATTGGGGAGGATGTTCAGTACCTGTTTCGGCGGTGTCATCTAGAGAGAATTATGAACAACCCCAAGAGTGGATACAGAGAGGAGACAATCCAGTTCCTCTCTACTCTAGAGATGCACTTGTATGCGGATGAGCCATGCATGATGTCTGATGGAGGTCTGGGCTATATTACATTTCGTGTTCATGGCCAGTTCTACACGCTTACCTACAGAACCATCGAAGACATCTTTGGATTTCCTAGCGGAACAGGGATTACGCCGCAATTTGATAGAAACGAAGTATCCGCCCTCTGGGAGACGATTGGTAGCACCCCGACATTTACTTCATCAAAAACCAAGGCGATGAATCTGAGAAGCTTAGTGTTGTGTTACTTCCAGAAGGCAGTTGCCAATGCCTTCTACGCCAAGGAGATTAAGGGATACATTACGTACGGCGAACTTGAGATGATAGGTCTGGAACTAAAGGGACTCTCGTTCACTGCCATGGATTGCACCGCGCTGCAGGGCGACATGTCCAACACTTCCGTCTCGCTCTACCTTCTCAACTACATCATGTCATACAAGACTTGGGTCTCGCGACTCAACAGCAACCGCACTCCTGGAGTAATGTGCATGGGCGGCGTAGTGACTTGGTTTCTTGAGGCTGCTGGTGTTCCCCTACAATCCGAGCCGCACCTACCACGCTGGATAGACATAAACAACTTGCGGCAGCTACGCACTTTGGACTGGGGCTTGAGGAATGGACGATTGCTTTACAAGTTTGTGCATCCTGCGGTGGGTCCCTCGCGATTACTGCTCCCTTGCGTCGACTTGACCACCATCTTGAGGGGCGAGCATATCGAGTTCATTCCCCCCGCGGATAATCTCTACAATTCCGAAGCTGAGGAGGAACATGTTGACGTCGCGGAAGCACAAACCGACCCAATGGAGGAGGACACCGAGGAATACCGCCCAGAGCAGTTCTACTTCGAGGAGTACACAAATCCAAGGATGGCAAAGGGAGTCAGAGCAGCGCATCACCGCCTCAACCAACTTCAGCGATGGGGGAAGGCACGAGACAAGGCATTCAGCAGTTTCACCAAAACTATCAAGAGCTTCATGCGTAAGTTTAGCTGCTTGACTTCCACGACCGCCATTCCTAGGTCTGTCCCCGAGGACACCTGACCAATGCCAGGACGTGCCTCCGCGACCCTAGAGCGAACACCCTCTCCAGTCCAATCTCCAGCTCGCCAATCTTCATATGTGTCCCGACAGCATCAACCTACACCCACTCCTTCACGCCACTCGTCACACGAGTCTAGGGAGAGACAAAGACGCGGATCGAGAGGTTCCAGAGCCTCTTCTAGTCATCGTTCAGCACGTCGTTCTGCAACTCGAGATGTGCACGACTGTGGGGATGAGGTTGAGCAGCGGGATTAGCCTCAGGACATGCACGGGGTTGAGCAGCAGGTCGAACATCAAGGCGATTATCAGCCTACTGAGGTGGTTGTGCTAGTATCTGACCTTGGCGAGTCCAGAGTCGACGACATGCAGTGCGACGAGCAACCAAATGTTTATCAGAACACCCAAGCAGTAGAGCAGCAAGTCGACCAACCAGCTCAAGTAGCTCCTGCGGATCCCGAACAAGAGGAAGGACAGAGTCAGTATCACGCTCCTCCTTGGGCGAGCACAGACAACTTCTTCTACTACTAAGGTACTCCGACCTTTCCTTTGTACATACCATTTCATTCATGCACTGTTTCTGTTGTGATTCTTAAATCCTCCTGCAAATATTTCTTACACAGGAGACTGTGTAATTTAAGTTTGGGGGAGGGTTTGAGATGATGTATCTGATGTTGTGTTCTGTGATTCTTATTTTAATCTTTGCATCATATCATGTTTGAGTTTGCATCCATCTATTGTATAAAAAAAAAAAAAAAAAAAATTTCCACAAAAACAGAGTGTTCATGTAGCTTGCACTTGTATATTAGGATTGAGTCTAGTGTCATTCGTATAGGGTTGTTGCATTTAGCATAGGGGTTGATGATGATTGTAACCTTTGTAACATGCTGGATTCAATAGGATAGGATCAAGGCCCTTGTTATTAGTTCTTTGATGCATGTTGATTGAACTTGAAAATGTAAGATTGAAGCATGTTTTGAATTGACGTTATTCCCTATCTATCTGAACCTAATCCTGACTTGCAATTATCCTGTTATGCATTGAAGTTGAACTCATGGATACCATATACATACTTGGATTGTCTTTCACATTTTTACCACCCTTGTCAATCCAAGTAGCTGATTCCCATATTTGGAACAGTTTCTCGCACCCTTAACCAATCGTTCTTTCAAGCCAATGGTATTCTTGAGTGTCAGGCCTTTTCCGAGTTGAGCTTGTTAGAAAGTGTTAGGTTCTAACCGACAAGAGTAGGATCCTGTGTAGTTCTAGTTCGCGCTATCCGGACTAGTAGGACTAGGTGAGAACTTGATATTGGGTATTGGGTATGGATTTGTGCAGAAAAGTAATGGGTAGAAAGTCTTAAGGAAGGGGATGTGTTTTTCAAAGTTTACAAGTCTAGTAAAGGATTTGGGGTGAGCAAAGTAAAAAGAATAATTGGTTTTGGACATGAAATAAAAAGTTTAGACAAAGAAAAGAAAGTAAAAATGCTTAAGATGTCTAGAGTGATAAGAACCATAGTGATATTAAAGTTTTCCCAATCCGCTAGAGTGATAAGAAGTGAACTCTTCCTAAGACCAAATCTAAAGAATGAAAGAATGGGTTTGAGATGAAGTTTCTGATGAAGGGTAGAGATAGGACCAACTTCGGTTTGGAATGTTCTTTGGGTAGACAGGGCGCTGCTCTTGTATGTATCAGTTGGTTTCAACCTTTAGCCTTCTCTTAAGCTCAATTCTTTTCATGAGAGAACCTTGTTATGTATCGATGGAACCAATTCCTTAGATTCCCGCAGTGTGCTGATCCTCACCTGTTGTAAGTAGTCTTGGTCACTTGAGAAAGAGACCACATTTGTCTCTAACCTTTTACCCTAGCCAAATGAGTTCAATGACATTGCTTAGCTTGATTCATGTTTCTTTGTTAATGAATGTTAAAGGGGGTGATTGACATGATAGCATGTGCAGATCAAACTAATAAAACTCCTTCACCATGCATCATAGAACTAAAAACAAGGACCTTGATTCTAACTACTCTATTCAGCATGTTTTAGGTACTGAGACCCCATCTTCACGCCTCTTCTCCATACTTTGTTCTTGATCGTTTGCTTGAAGGCAAGCAAAGAAGAGGTTTGGGGGAGTTGATATGTCTACATTTTGTCTCTGCTAAGTATGTTTTTGTCATGCATTTAGTTAGGATAACTAATTGTTTTGCATAAATTTCTAGTCTCTTTTGTACACTTTGCATATTTAGATAGTTCTTGCATTATCTTCGCATACATCGTGCATTTCGGAGTTTTTCAGGTATTCAGGAGACGTCGGAGCCAGGCCGTTCGAGTCGCGCCGTTCGAGTCGACCCCGCGCCATTCGAGTCAACCCCGCGCCGTTCGAGTCGCACCCATCGAGTCGCGCCGTTCGAGTCGCACCCTTCGAGTCATCATCACTCCACTCGAGTCGCGCCGTTCGAGTTGACCACCCTTCGAGTCATCATCACTCCACTCGAGCCAACACCATCACTCACTCGAGCCACTACTCGTTCGCACATGCTAGGAAGACGTTCCATCTTACACGCTTCAGGAGATTCCTAAACCGATGCTTCACCTTGTTGTTTTAAGTTTTAGGGATTTTATGTCTTTACTATTAATACGTTTTGTTAAGTCTTGGCGACATCATCTTAGTTTTTATCTGGTTTTCTTTTGTTAGGTTTCCCTAGCCACCAAAAACGTACTCTGACTTTGTATCCCGATATCTTTGAACTTATTCAGTATTTTGATTTGATTTCTTCTCAAAAGTTGTTCTTCACATTTTAATCTATCTAAGAATGCTTGTTTCAATGTTTTATGCGTTTGCAACCTTGACAATGATTTTTCGGATCTGAGTAGTGCGTTAATTCTTGAGGATGGGATAGACTAGGTGGAGGATCTTAGGATGTAGAGTGTTTAAGCTTTGATTGTATGATTCCCTTTGGACTAGAGTTAGAATTACTAGTATCCCTCTGATCAATTGGAACTAGGTTCGAGACATTTCCACACCCAAAAGGTGTTTGATGAAATGTCTGACCAACTAGTGCCAGAGACTTACGTTCCTAGCCTAAGAGATTAGTTGTCTAGGATGTTTGTTGACGTGAATGAACTTGTTTGTCATGTCTGCTCGACCATGTTTCTCTAGCGAGAGCTAGGTATGGAAGTGGTTGAGTCTGAGTAGCTTTTGCCAAGAGATTGGATTAGCTAAGTTGTGATGTTCATTGTATAGGGATAGTTTGCTTGTGGTATGTTAAACACTCTATAGACTAGGATACTCCACCGACATCAATTACTCTCATCCTTAGGATTTCTTTCCTTCTGATTTTTATTACACTCCTGAGACTGTTTTGCTTCTTGTTTTTTAGTTCATGCTTAGACTCGTTTATGTTTTTATTCATTTCTGCTTCTTTTCATGCATTCTCGTTTCTAGTTCTGTGACTCATTTCCGTTTTACATTTCGATCATTCTAGGATTGTTAGCCAAACACTCTTTTGAATTGGCTTGACTTGTGACTTCTTGATTGCATCTTGAGTGACTAGCATCATCCCATTTGGATTGACACCTTAAGTACTACAACTACATAAGGCTAATTGAACCTACTAGGATAGACACAAAAATCCTAGTATCAGGACTCATAACCAATTCCATTACACAAAATCATGCATCAAGCAACAGGAAAATAATTTAACCAGTAAAATTCCTAAACCTCTCTAAACCATCCATTTATCCGCCCTAGAACCATAAGTGCTATTATACCAAACTGAAACAAGCCGACCCGTTTCTTTAATTAATAATAACATAATTAAGCACCCATGATACTTAATAAAACCTATCAAACCACAAATCATCATCAAACCAACGACAACCAATATGCACTGTGAAAACATACCAAGAACATAACCATCTTCAACATATCATGAATACAAAAATAATCCTGCCCATTCTATCCAACAACCTAGCATATCTTTATACAAGGTTCCAACAACACTACAACATATAACCATCAACACGCAATAGAGACCCTAGATCATCCTCTTCCTCAATACCATGATTCTATGTCAAATACGTGCACCACAAACAACAATTGAGATGTGTAAGTATTATCACAAATAATATTATCACAAATATTATGCACTCTTTGCATCGATTGATGCATCGCCTTTGCTTCGACCACCACACTCTTTGCATCGAATGATGCATCACCTTTTTTGTCTTCACCAAATCTCTAAATGCATCGACCGACGCACTCCTTGCATCAATATCAATAAATGCAGTTGCGTGAATTACCGTTGAACACGATCTCTCTGACTTCTCTTGGCTCCAACCGACGGCACATCGTCTCTGTTGCCAAATCCGACCTCAACAGGCCAAAACCACCACATCAACCAAGCACAAACAATCACACAAGCAATCAATCACCCAAAAACACACAATACACACATAATCGCTTAGATAAGCCATGATCCCACACTCACCTCTTAAACAAGAAGATTCTGAACAAAAACGACGAGAACCACACCACAGAAAGCTTCCCCCTCCCCCATGTCCTTAGCCACAAATTTCCAATCCAGAAACAGATCTACCTAGAAACAGCTTAGAACTCTTCAGGAACACTCACAGGAACTTTAATTCAGAGAGAAAACTCTTCTTCTTGGGTGTTTAGACGATGAAACGGCTAACAATAGCTCCAGGGCATCGACTTCAACCTTATATAAGAACCTTAGAGTTGACCCATTGAACCGTGCTAAACCAGAAAAATTAGAAGTAACCCGCACGCGAACGAGCCACTAGCATCGATCGATGTCCTCGTCTAGCTTTGATCGATGCACGAAACTGAAAATATGGTTTGTGGGTGTGACATAATATGATGTTTATGGATAGAAAATAATTCAATTATCAGATTTATTACTAGGAAGCAAAATTTATATGTAGTACAACACTGTTAAAGAAAATTCGCGACAAAAGGGTGGGTATATTTTCTAAGATTTTTTTACTTCTACTTTAGTAGGTAATGATCACTCAACTGATTTTAAAAAAAAATATTTGAGGATGAAAAAATGAAAAATAGTTACGATATTTCTTCACAATCAATATATTATTAGAATATTAAAAGAGAGTGGATGCAAGAGATGACGAATGTATACCGAAAAAAAAGAATAATTTATTGTGAAAAATGTTAAAAGAAATAAATAAGTTATATATTGCTTAATAAAATAAATTTTACATCTATATCGATTAATACTTTTAATATTAAATAATTATAATTATATTCAACAGTTCGCATTAATAATAAAAAATTATAACCACACAAATTATAAATCTAGTAATATATTAAACCAGGCTCAATAACAAATGTCCAATACCTGCAAGTCATTTGTTTACATCATGTGGAACGATGCTCTGACACTGTGAACACTTTTTCCATCCTTGTGTCTTCACAAAAGAATCCAAAAGCATTACATCAGATTTCAGGTAAGACCCGACTTCTTAAACTCATCGCAAGTCTTTTTGTAGTGCCATGGAACATGACATTTTTTGCAGAAAGATAAGCCGCACACCATGCACTTGCATGCTTCTAACTGCCGAGGGTTATTGCATTTGTGCCTAATGAGATCGATATCCGACATCAAAAAGGAACAAGAAGGGTTGGGACAATAGACTCTGAATTTAACGGGGATCGCCTTCTCCTTCTTGCGTCGGATCATAAGAGTAATAGCATCAGCATTAGCATCAAAAAACCTCTACAATCCTATCACAAGATCATTCTCACAATCCGGGTAAGGGTAAATTGTTGTGTTCCCTCGTAGAAGTTGCTCGAATGAGAACGGCTTCCTGATGCACATAACGCAGGTGCGTTGGAAGCAGCCGCACACCTAAAACTTATCATTAGGTGAAACGTAAACATAGCAGACGGGACAACTCTCATACTCGGTGTCACCTTCACATCATCTAGTTTGGGAAGCTATAACATCTTTTTCTAGCTTAATGATAGAACTGATATATCTGCTTACAACAAGTTCCTGACAAGACGTGAATCTTGTCTGAAGAAGAAAAACTTGATCTAAAAGTTTTGCTACAATGGACTCGTTCGGTGTAGCTTTACGAGTAACCTATAAAAAAAACATAAGTCAGAGGCATGAATAACAACACACGTACAGGAGGAAAGGGTAAAAGAAGAGAGAAACTTATGTAGCCCAAGATATTGGAGTCGTGACAAAAGAATTGGATACATTCCACACCAAGTTCCAAGGCCCATTTCAAGCCGTGAATGATGGCAGCCAGTTCTGCAGCTTTATTAATCTCCACTTTTGTGTTATCATCTCTTGAGTCAAAGAGGGACAAACCTGAACCAACGACCAACATCGTATAAAGTTGAGGACAAGGGTTGGTCTGGCGATGTGTCCTCCATGTGCAAGAAACTGACAAAGGCATTTGTGGGTAGGGAGATCCGATAATGGCGCAGCTCAGGGTCTCCACGCAAAGTGACCCGGTTACCACGAAGAATGAAAGAGAATTCATGTGTGTCCCAATTAACCTGACAATCTCCAAAAGTTTTGTGCCAAGCGATTTCCAGAATGATATCCGCATTTCCCAGGTCCAAAATATACATATCATTGACAAACTCGAGCCCATGAACCAAAAAACTGATCTGTCAACAGATTTTAGAACCATTGACCACAATGCCAGTACCCAGTTGCACCAAAAGTGACCAATCAGACACAATGCGGAACTTGAGTTTTGTAGCCAACTCGGGAGAAATAAAGTTATGTGTTGCTCCACTGTCTAACATGATGGCAATATCTTTTTTTGCCAACACTACCAGGCAGCCAGGTTGTTGTTGGAGATGCCATCCCCATGTAAGAGCTGAAAAAGATAGACATCAACTACGGCGGTCGTGTTTCCGCTGTGAAGACATCAACCACTTCCATCATATTCTCGTCCTGGACTTCCATCTCATAGCCATATATTAAAGCCAAAACCTGCAACTCCTTGTTTGGAAAGACATGGCCTTTGAAATAACGGCCATCACACTTAAAACAAAACCCTTTGCGGTGCTTGTCATCCAATTCTGCGTCAGTAAGTGTTTGCAAGGTCAGGAAATGATTTGAGGTTATTTCTCCTTAACATTGGCCAAGTGACTGAAAAACCTTGGGTTTCCAACCCGAAGAGTTACTACTCCCGAGCCTTTGCTCTCAAGTACGGTGGAAAATCCGCCAGTCCCACTAAGGGTTTCTTCAAAACAGCCTTATGGAGTAGACTCCCTTCCATATCCCTAGCGATACCAATCATTTACGGAAGATTCTGAGGCTTCCACAGATGCACAAGTTCCTGCCTTTCCAAGGACAGTCCATTCAAAAAAATACCCTCCAGTTTAACATCATCGAGCCCAGTCCATTGCGAAGACAGATCTTCAAATTGGTGGATGTACGCTGCCACTGATCCCGTTTGCTTGATGCAAAATAAACTCTGGCTAGGTCCCCGACTTTTTAAGTTACCAAAACTCAAAAGCAAGCGAACTCCCCTCTGTTTATTTGCCAGTTGAACCAGCTTAGAGCATCCGCCGTGAGAATTGCTGACACCATATCCAAATTTTTAGCATCCAAAAAATCCTCCATACGAAAGAAACGCTCTACACGAGCTATCCAGCTGTATGTCTCAGATCCATCAAAAACTGGCAGATCGACGTTTTTCGTCAGGTTTGCTTTGGTGGTTAAACCCGGATCTCGACAACACTGTTCGACAAAAGACTGTTGGGACTGGTAACGAGAATCCTGAGAGACTGGTGACTCAAGGTGACTTGAGCCTCCATGTTCCTTCGTTGTCGGTCGAGCGGGAGTGACGCTGACCAAAAACTCCAGGTTTGTGAATCTCCATCATCTTGATATCCGAGGCGTTAAACCGGTTCAACATCAATTTGATTCTGGAAGCTGCTAAATCTAGCTTCTCGTTCGATTTGAGCTTTCCGGCATGCAATCCTGAGACCTGGGCACCTAAGTGCTCAAGCTTCTCATAAACATCACCAAACATAACCGAGTACTCCTCTGTGGACGAAACCTCCACAATCGGAGGCAACACCGACTTCTCCATTGTTGTGAACTATTTCTCTTTCCCCTACGCGATTCTCGAAAAATAAAAAAAAATAAGAAATAACAATAAAAAGGGCTTCCAAGCTCCTTGATTTTCTTAAGTTTTGGAAAGAAGGAAAAAATTATTTTAGGTCTCTCTCCTCCATGCCGCCACGTCACAAACGCACCATTTGTTAAGCTTCAATAAACCAAACTATATGAACAATAGCTTAACTTTATGAATGTAATCAAACTCTGTATTAATGGATCAATATGTGATTACAAACTTCAAACCCCTCAAATAAAATCTCCCATATTACAAAGAAGAAATATTGAAATAAGTGAAAGATGAGATCAGAATCTTCAACATACTCTCAGATTCTTCTCTCCCCATATGTTAGACTCATGTCGTCTAATCCCTCACCATAATCAACATGTCTTTCCTTAATCATCCCCTCTTTATTTATAACCCAGTGATCCTTCTTTACACCAAACTCATGATATCGTTTCTCACGTGCCGCTACCTGTGACTCATCACTCTTGGGTAACTATTACCTTTCACACGTGGGTGCAGCGACTTGGGTACCAATCTCATGTTTCCTCTTCCTCACGTACACCCTATGCAGCTTATCACATCTTTAATAAGCTCTTTACTCACCAAACCCTTGGAGTTTAACCGATAGGTATGAGTTGAGGTTGAGGATTCTCCGAGTAGAGGAATCCAGATTAAGCTAACAAAAGATCTTTACTTTCTTGATCCACACGTTTAAGATCATCCGCATCCTTTATCGCTAATTCAAAGTCATTATCCATCGCGATTGTCGTCTATGTTTTGCACAAATGAGAACCTTTATTCACTAGTTTTTCAAAATCTCAAATTTAAAGTTCTATTACAAAGTTTTTTTTCCAAGAAGGGATCAAAGTAGAGAATTGAAGAAGAAGAGTTAGGGGTTTAGTTGAAAACAAAATTACGATGTCGTTACAAAAGAGGGAAAAATAAAATAAAATTATGTGATAGGGCTTTAAACTCGAAATGTTTCAATAAAAAGCCTTGTATTAGCCCGAAAATCTCTTTATTCGGGTCAGGGCTTTTATTTATTTTAGCCATTTTTAACATCTCTACATGTAACCGGCCTATAAAATTCAGGAAGTCTCTCTCAGAAGAAAGCATTTCCGGTATTATTTCCCCGAGCCAAACGGTGCAAACATGGATATGATTTTCTTGCTGGGAATTGTTCCTATATCTGATCGATCTATCACAAATTAAAAACTTAATGGATCTAATAATTTTACTGATCTCTGATTATTTTTGTAATTATTTATTGGCTCTCCGCTTTGTCAAACCTCGCAGATATATGCCGGCACTTGTGATATGGGGTCCTTGAGGATTGCTCAAAGATCCACAAATTTCCTATTTTTTTTTTTTTTTTTCACTTTTATAGGAAACTCGAGATAGCTCTTCGAAAGGATAGATTTGACGATAATGCCTACCACCATGTTATCATTGTTGACCCGGAAGTGGATTCCACAAAATTATTTCAGCCAATTTCCTGCTTTGGGGCAAGAGTATGCGTCTAAATGTATCAATCTCGAGATTGCGGAAAGCAAAGGTGAATTTCTTTTACTTAAAACCCTCTTCTATACACTTATATATGTAATCTACATGTCTATTGGATTACAGGGGATAGAAGTGCAAAATGTAACGTGCCTTTCATCGCAAGACAGGAAATGCGGTGGTAATCTCGGGTAACAGAAACTTTGGACAAGGCACCAAGTTCTCTGATTTTCGTGCCACTTTGTTGAATAAAGGTTTCAATGTTGTGGTAGTAAACCTTTAACAAAAATACTTTGCTCAATATGGATTTGGATTAAAGCATTTCGCAACCCTGTTCTACTTGAATGAATTAATGCTTGCTTTTCTCATCGACCAAACAGTCTTTTTTTTTTTTTTTTCTTTTTTGTATATGTATGCCTCTTCTTACAATGTGTAGAAGTTTGCCATATATTAATCAGTACTAGACTCGTGCTAGAACACGGGTTAAAATTCATTTTATTTATATTGTAATTTTTATATAAAATATAATTTATGTGATTGTTTTTATAATTTTTGGATAAAATATTATGCAATAAAATCATATGCTAAATTTGATGACTTGAAAAAATAATTATTTTGTAAGTTTTATATTATTAATGATTCTAGATAAGTACCCATATAACACTGGATAAATTTTATTTTATACAAAATTTTGTATATTTTCTATTTTAGAATAAAATTTTAATATGTTGTAATAGTTTATGTACGTGAAGTTATTTCAACAATATATTTTCTACATAATTAGATGAGGACCCGCCCGATGTGCGGGTTTAAAATTTTGTAAATTAAATTAAATTTAACTAAAATATATTAAAATTTGTTGTACGTATTTATAAATTTTATTTTTGATATAATACACTGATTTATATCTATTTACTATTAAAAGTGTATTTTTTATATCGAAATATACTTTATGTTACAAATATATTCTTTATCACCACCAAGAAAATGTTTATATGAACAAATTAAGCCAACTATTTTACTTTCACTTATACATAGTTTTTTAATTACTAAAATTATTGGCTCAAAAAACATTTTGTATAAAAAACATATTACATAATATACTAATCAATGATGTATCATCACAATGATGTATGACCACCATAGACAAACCTCGGCTCCATCCTCATCTTCCTCCCTTGGGAAGATAATCTTGCGTCCAACCTCCTCTACCTTCTTCTCTTGAAGAGATTACCTTGTGTTCAACCTTTTCCACCATAGAGAGAACCCCAGCTCTGCCCTCCTCCTGTGTGGAGAGAACATGTTTACGTCTTTTTCTATCTTAAAGTGGCTTGCTCCAACAACCTACGAAAGTTAAAACCTTTTTCTAACGTCACAAAATCTTATGATAGTAACTAATCTTAAATTTTCCAATGTCTTCATGGAAGTATCTTTGACACACCATGATGTAGCCTCTGTCTCTGTAATGCCTCAACCGCCACCTTGCTTAGTGAGCCCATATCTACTCTCAGTCCATGGGCCCGCCTTCCTAAGTGGGCCCTACATCTATTTCCGGCCCGTGGATCCACTCATATTTGATGATCGGTTTGTTACGTATGAGAAGCTTTAAAAACTTGTTTATCGACCCTACAAATCAACAAATGATATTTTTTGTGTTTTATCCTCACACGCACAGTTCCGACAATCACTTACAGAATGGTCACCCATCGTGAAGTTCTCTCAGGACCCTTGACAAAAAATAAGGGTATTTTGGTGATATATGTGACCAAATCAATTATTTTAAACCTTTCCACAAACTAGGATGTCACAATCTTTGAGCTCCTATGGATCTATCAACAACGGTTTATGTTTTGCTAATCTATCTATCTATGTTTGTTGTAAGTTTGTGTTTAATTAGCCTATTTTATCTATCCATTAGGTTGATGAGCTTCTAGTCGTTATTTCCCTCTAGGATTGAATGAATAATGGTAACAATTATGTTTGCAAAACAAAAAAATGATTTATGACCAACCAATCAAGGTTGAGAAATTAGAAGAAAATTAATTTGACATAATTAAAAAAACAATAGAAAATTATAAGCATTGTAATATATGAATCCTAAATAATTCATTGAAGAAAATATAAATTAAATATAAACATCTAAAAATACTACAATAAATTTTAAAATATAGTATTAGGAAAAGAAGACGTATATATTAATTTTTTTTGGGCCAATATATTAATCTTACTTACCTATTCCCAACTGAAAAAGGAGAAAGTTGGAGAAAATTTTGGTTTTAAAAAATAAGAAAAATTGACCTTCCTATTAAAACAAATTTCCCAATTAAACAAAGTTGAAAGCAGTTTATAATAAATTATTCAAATATGAGACGATCTATATTTATATAGAAGTGAGTATTTATAAAATTTAGAATTAATAATTAACTGTATCATTTACTTAATCCCTTTTCTATTTTTTGTATAAGTAATAAATTAAAATTAAAAATAAGTAAATAATATTATAATTTCGAATTTTATGAAATATATATATATATATATATATATATAATCTCCTTATAACTATTTTAAAAACTTTGTATTTTTAATAAATTTTGTAACTTTTGATAATTATCTTTTAACATTATTAATATTTTTTAAAACAAAACCTTTTATTTTTCAAATTTCTCTTATTAAATATTAACTTTTACACATGTCAATTAAAGTCGAGAAATTAGAGAAAATTAATTTGACATAATTAAAAAAAAGATAGAAAATTATAAGCATTATAATATATGAATCCAAATAATTCAAAGATGAAAATATAAATTAAATAAAAAATCTAAAAATACTAACTTAAAATTAAAAATAAGTAAATAATATTATAATTTCGAATTTTATGAAATATATATATATATATATATATATATAATCTCATTATAGTTATTTTAAAAATTTTGTATTTCTAATAAATTATGTAATTTTTGATAATCTTCTTACATTATTAATATTTTTTAAAACAAAAATTTTTATTTTTCAAATTCCTCTTATTAAATATTAACTTTTACACATGTCAAAATCTGAGATTCTGTAATTTTTGATAATTATCTTTTTAAATTATTAATACTTTTTTAAAAAAATATTTTATTTTTCAAATTACTCTTATTAAATATTAATTCTCAAAATCTGAGATTGATAACTTGACACATGTCAAAATCTTGTTAATGGCTAACTTTCAAAACCCAACTTTATATAATAAGATGACTTGAATGTCATTATAAGACATAATTTTGTGAATTTGGTTTTTTAAAAAGCGAGTTATTATATTATGAATATTTTAATATATTTTTATACTTTTTGTTTTAATATACTTGGTTTTTTGAAATTCTTTTAGTGACATATTTTGAAATTCTATAATAAACCAATTTAGAGTGTTTATAGTTTCTAATTTTATATCAATTTTCAATATTTTAAAATTATTTCAAAATAAATTATTTAAAGTTTATTATATTATATAAAATTATAAAATTCAACAAAAAAGTATGACATTGAATTTAAATATTCAAATTTTGACCTCTTTACTCAGTAAACTTTTTAATTCAATAGATATTATTTTTAAAGAATAATATTACTAAAACTTGGATATTTTATAGATTGAATCATTTATATTTGTTTTTAAAAATTCAACTTATGGTATATCCGGAAATAAAACTATTTTAGTTATTAAATAATATGATAATTTATTTGTTTAACAAAATAGACTCATATATATAAATGAGAGGTGAAAGATAATGATAATTAACAAATTAATATGTTAAGTTAGATATCAAAAGATTTTATTTGATGAATAATTTAATAAAAGAAATCAATATGGTAAGTTAGATGATATCAAATGATTCTTTAAAAATTATTTTTAAGATTTTTGGAAACAATAAATCCAGACTATACAAATAATATAAAACTTAATGTATAACCTATTTGTAACCAACTTATTAAAATTAGATAGTTTACAAAACAATGTTGTGTACTTTTGTTTTATTATATAAGGGATAATTTGGTCTTGTGTCTTAAGACTATATTCTGAAAAAAATGCATATGTAAGTTGTGTGGCTGAGGAGCTTTATGCAGCCAATACTTAAGCCTTCAGGCTGAATTCTTAAATTACTTGTCTCAGTAAAGAGTATCTGTTCCCCATTCTTCACCTTTAGATGTCTCAAAAAGAAAACGATGACTCGCTTCCGTTCCATTCCCGACTAGGCTTTTGATTCCAAGCATAGAGACATCAGCGTTCTCAGCAAAAGGCATATCATCATAAACAGATTAACCAGCACTGGTAACTTGAGTTGCATCAGCTTTTGCCAGAGAAGTATTGACTGGAGCATCCCCAGTTCCCCACTGACTAAACTATACAGCTAGCTTCACTAGGATGAGTCATACTCGTTGCTTCTGATGAAAAAACATAGGGACCATCTTGGACATAATCATTAGACAATACCTATTCATGAACCTCAACAACTATAAGGGTAGAGAACTAGCTAGTTGTTGCTTTAGTTTTTCACTTAACTACCATATTCACTTCCTAAAGTCAAAATTTTTTTGCTGAACTAGCTAGTTCCCTATCCTTTCGGGCTTGACAATATGAAAATGGAAAATGGGGGGAAACCGAATAATTATTTTTAGCAAATACAAGGTGTATATATATATATATTTCTAAATGAAAGGCCACATGTTGGAAGACTAATCAAGAACGTTCCAACTCATTAACAAACACAAACTTTTGAGCTCTCAAAGAGCCTTCATCTTTATCGTGCTCTTTCTTTCTCTTTTTTTTTTTGTTGATCTCTCACCTTGTTCAGAAGAAGCCACGGTAGAGTATCCTCTCTCTTCGGCTTCATACCAAATAGGTCCTCCAAAAACAAGGTTGACTTCTCTAGAGGAGGATCCCAATCCGTGTCAGGCGGTTGCCAACCGAAGCTAGAATCGGGTAAAACAATTTCAAAACCAACTCTGTACATACATCGAAAATGCATAACTGTTCCTAATTCTGCCAAGTTGTTTGAGAGTACAATCATATTTGCTGGTGCAGGATTATCCCGTGCCCATCCCAAAGCGTCCACTATCAGCGAAGTAATTCGAGAATGCACACCCTACCAAAAATGTAGTGCAAGTAAGAAAATAAATAACAAATAAATAAACGTTGAAAAAGTAATGGAATTATATATACTAGATGAGTATCCGCACTATGTGCGGATTTGTTTATATATATATATATACATTTATTGCAATATTTTCTTTATATTTTATATTTTCATATTTGAAAAATTTAAAAATATATATTAACAAACAAAATTATTTTTTTATGTGAGTTGACAAAGAATATTAAATTTTGTTTACAGCTAAATTTTGTTTTAAAGGAATTTTTGTAGACGAAAACTATTAGCATATTTTTTGGAAAGTGAACTAATCGTACCATTTGTACATTTGATTGGTAGATAAAAACAATTAAACTTCCTACAATTCTTGTCTAAAACTTAGATATATTTGTATTTAATAAGCTTCTCAACTAAATACCACGGGACTCTCAAATTCTCTTTTATCAAAAAGATTTTCATGCAGCTTGGTTAACCCTTTAATGTGATAATTAAGGTAGACAACATCTCTTTATGCTAACTATTCAATTTCTTGAATATAACTATAGAATTTAATTTTCAATAAGAATTTCATTTAATTTCTTTCTTCTTTTCTCTCTGCATTTTCCTCAACCAACATTCTATCATTGATTAACTATTTTCATTCAATATTGAACAAAACTCTGACATTTTTTATATATAAAATTTATTTTTTTAAGGACACACTTTCATGAATTTCTCTACAATATTAACAAAATTTCCAAGTCACTGCTGCAACTCTTCAAATTGTTGAAAAAATTCTAACGCATAAACCATATGTTCATATCTTCATGGTTTACCTAAGAGGACCAAGTGAAATTATGGTTTCTTATATAAATTTTAAAACTGTTTGTGATATGAAAATGAAGAAAAGACAAGGAAGATGTTTGAGATTGCTCTTTAGTTTAAATATGTTTATTTTTAAGTTAGGTGTTTTTAATTTGGGTTGACAAGTAGCACTCTCTCTATTGCTGATGTGTCATTGATGAGAAAATTAGTCTACTTTTATAGTATAGATTCAACTTTCCATAAGACACATGTCTTAGCATCGGAGAACGATTACACCACAATTACGAGAAGGAAAATATAACAAATAAGATCATAAAGAGATTTACTAAAACAGATGGACGATAAGATACGCTAATCCAGATTATAGGCAAACAATTTCGAGCAGGATATTTAGATTCTATATATATTTATAGAGATCCAAATAAAGTGAAATTTTTATTAATTAATAATATTCGACAATGAAAATCTATTAATTTATAGAGAAAATTTTCTAATTTATTAATAGTAGAAACAAATGTTTAGAAATAAGATTTAATCATTATAACTAATATTTTTATAGAATTAATTAAAAAAATATATATCATGTTTTAAAGAAAAAGAGAAATATCCTTGAATAGCACAACTTTAGGTTTTTCTTCCAAAGTTAGCACCCACATTCAATTATTCCAAATCTAGCATTTGTGAATATTAAGTATTTAAATTAGAAAAAAAAATTATTTTTAAAAAGAGAAAAAAAAAATCAAATTCACGATTCTTTTTAGCTTTCTCCTGTGAAGCTTGTGATGAATCTTTCAATATGAGATCTTCATTTTCGATGTCAGATCTTTTAATTAAGTGCTAAATCAATCAATAGAAGCTCTAGTGAAGTGATTTAAGCAGAGATTCATCAAGTCCATTAGCAATCAGATTCGGATTCGTAGTTCTGTTTGGTGTTGGTGATTTTAAGCAGCGACGAAGTAAAGAGACGAAACGGTTTGGTGTTATTAGCTCAGTCTTCTACTCCAATGGTGAGATCGCAATCTCAAGAAACGACTAGGCGTGTGACTCCCACGTCTTAGTTGATGTTGAGAAGCCGCTTCCCAAATCCCAACGGAGATCTCTACATCAAAAGCTTCTTCGGCGGATTATAGCGAGCGAAGATTGTAAATTGCATCGAGTGAAACAGGGTTACAGCGAGTGATTTCTATCTTCCAATGCTTAACAATGTCGCTTGCTGATGATGATTTTTTTGATTCAAGTGATGAATAAACTTTTTTTTTTATATAATCAAAAGGCTAGAGCCACCGGAGAGTTGTTGGTAGATAACAGTTGCTGGGTCTTTGCGTTTGCCGGTGTCTTCTGCGTAGCCAATGCACTTGATAGATGATTACAGTAACGCCGTTAAGGATATTGCATGTAAGATGATAGATTCTGTAGGAAAGCTTGTTGAAAGAGAAATGGAAGTTGGGCTTGTGAGGAGAGCTTTCATTAGAATAGATTCTTCCTGCGTCGATGCCCGAGCGGTTAATGGGGACGGACCTCGCGGTCGATATTCATTTTTCTTCTCTTCTCATGTGTGCAGATGTTGAAACCATTGTGGAGAAACAGTTGGAATGGTACGGTACAAGCGAATACAGTAAGGGTCTGCTTTGGAGACTCTATGCAATCAAAGGCATGAAATGGGAAAGTAAGATTGTGTTGTGGAGAATCAACGTGATTGTCGAGAGAGAAGTGAAAGAAGAGATCAAAGAGCTGCCAGAGAATGAGTTTGATTGGCTGAACCTTGTTTTAACAATGGTGTAATATTTTGTTATGAAGACTTTCCTGAAATTCTAGAAATCCTTACTAGATATCTAGGAATTCTTCCTGAAATGTTTGATTCAGACCCTTCTTATATTTGTACCAAACCTATCAAAATATCCAAATCTTTAATACAAAACCTTCATGAAAATGTTGTAAAACAAGTTTTGTGGAGATACTTTTGAGTTGAGGAAGGTTATCCTGAATTTCAAATAATTCTTCCTGAAAATTATTGAATCTTTCCTAAAATAAAGGTGTTTTGAAAAACATAAGCATGTGGATATCAAAGAGGAACACTATAGAGAGGAAAAATCCCATATGATTTTATGAACATCAAAATCAAATTATTTTACAAAATACATCATCCAATAAGAATTTTAACATAAAATCTTTACATCTCAATATAAAAAAAGAAAAAAAAAAATAGATTCTTCTTGATGGTGCAATCTTCTTAAATAAAAGCCAATGAATATCTGGTTAAGGCTCTTCCCTATCTTGAACTGGAGCTTAGGCAATGCGACAGTTGTATGAAAGAATCTCCCATGTTCTGTGGTAAAAATTGAAATCAGTAAATATGTTCAGGAAAGTCTTCATGAATTATAATAAAATTCGTCTTGAATGTTAGAAGTTCAAAAGCTCACCTAGATTTGAAAGAATCCTTCTCATTATTCAATCCTTCCCAAATTTACAAGAATCCTAAAACATTTTTTTAGGATCTTAAATGTCATCATGAGCTCTAAAGGTATCTTACCTGAATTTTAAGGAACCTTCATGAATCTAAAAACACTACCATTTGCTTCATTTAACATCAAATTCAAATTATTTTACAAAACACACCATCCAAAATATACTTATCATAAAATCTTAATGTGAAACCAAAGACTATACAACAAAGAATCAAACCTTAAACATCAAAGAGAAGCAAAAAAAAAAAAAAAAAACCTTTTTATGAAGGTCATCATGAAGTTCACATAAGCTTTCCTGAATTTCCTGAATTCTTGAATTTTGTGTTTAAGATCCTTGTTAAAAGCACTTCAAACAAATTCAATGCTATGAACAATAGAGGTATTACATAACAATAAGCTAGAAGATTACATTATTGTCTTCAGACAATTTTATGAAGTTCTTCCTGAATTTTCAAACTAGTAAAGTCAATAAAAATGACACAACCATTCATCTCATGTATCTATAAATTAATATGAAGTAAACCTAAGAACAACTCTAGTTATGATTCTAGAAGAACAAAAGTAGAGAAATAAATGCAATATGAGTCATGATAAACATTTAACCAAATCAGCAAACCAATCTTAATGTATAAACGAAACATAAGCTTAATGTATTAATTAAGTCTAATAACTATGATATGTATAAGCTTATCTCCTAGATAAACAAACAAAGGTAACTACGTTTAATACAATACTAGGTAACAACCCGCACTATGTGCGGGAATAATCGATTTAAAGAAAATTATTATAAGTAAAATTATTATTTTAGAACCAATATTTGTTTGTGTCAAACATAATATGTAACTAAAGTTTTTTATTTATTTATTCAAAGCTGCGTTTTTCGTGTAAAAAATATGTTTCACCCGTAAAATCTTTAAATGTGAAAGAGAAAATATTGATAAAATGTTACTATTTATTGCAAAATGTCTTTTGTGTGGTTTAAAAATCAAATGTATATATTTTATGTTTTATTTTGTAATCATAACAATTTTGCATCTTTCTTATGTAACATTAACAACATATACTAAATTACGTGGTAGTTTAATTAATTAATTTTATTATATGTTAGTAACAATCGGATTCTAAACTAAATTTTCTGAAGATAATCTAATTTATTGATTTAATATTTGTGATTAGGCTATTTAAATATTTTTAGTTAGTCGGTTTGTTAATATTTTCTAAAAATAAATGATTACACTATTACCAAAAAAATCATTATGAAAAATTAATGAAATTTCAAAATCAATGTATTCGTGTAGGAATACATTTCACCCGTGAATTATGTGAACATGGTAAAAAAAAAAAAATATTTATAAAATGTTACAATTTATGGAAATATATATTTTTGTGTGTTTTAAAAATCAAATTTTTATATTTATGGTTAATCGAGTTACTATAACAATTTTTCATAATCTAATAATCACTCATTTTAAATATATTATGATTTTCTTGGGTACTAAGTTTATTTATAATGATAAGGGTTATTGTCTTATTCTTTTTTAATAACACATAGATTAATGTACAATTATAACGTATATTCCTATATGGTTATCAATATTTCCATTTTTAATGTATATATAATCACACTAAATGTTGAGATTAATTAGTTTACATACTTAGATATTTATAAATAATCACACATCATGATATCCCCTAATTTGTTGTCATTTTTATATTTATTTATGAATATATAAATCTATATTTATTGGGAATTAAATTTCCTTTAATGAGTTGGAGATAATTCAGGGGTAATATATTTCTCTTTATAATTAATTATAATAACTATTGAAAGCTTGTTATTTAAATTATTATGGTAATAATACTAACATAAAAAATAACATTTTTTTATATGATTTTGTTAATAAGTTATATGTTCTTTTTTTAATTAACTTTATCTGTTTTTATAGCCTTTTTAGAATATTTTACTTTTGATTTTAAGAAATCAATATTTTATATTTATTTCTTAAAAAAAATATAACTTTTACTTGTATATTTGTAAGTAAATTTTAGTGAAATTTTAACTTAAAATAGTATGTAATTATTTAATTAGTTTTAATATGTGATATTTAAATTTGTGTGATAATTGATTACATATCTAATTATTATTCAGTTAATTGTTTTTTTTTTAATAAATATAGTGGCATATTAATGTAATTAAGTAGAAAATTTAAGGGTTTTTTTTGCTAAATGTGTCTCGAGCTCTCTGGCGACGACACATCAGATTTTTCAAGAGAATGTTTCTCTATTAATATATAGGGGATAACAAACAAAGGTAAGAAACATGTTTTTCTTGAAATCAGAATCTAAAAAAAGTCATTTGAGTTCAAACATAGTCAATTTTAATAAATCAGAACCTGTAAACGACACATAATCAACACATGAAGAAACATGATCAAGTAAAAAAATCAATCAGATTGCACCAAGTACAAGTTACAAAAATTAAACTAAACCTAACCAAAATCTAGTACTCGTTAAATCAATAAATCTTATGAACATAGAAAAGGTAGAAGAGAAGCTTACCAGATAATTAAACACAGTGTAGCCTTGCCAGTTTGGAAATTGAGAGACCCAAATCACAAATCATCTTATCTACTGAAAAGCTGAAACTTTTGAAAATGTTAAAAGCAAGTTAATCACAAAATAGGTTTCAATCGGACAAATCAATGAGACTTAAGAATCAAATCTAGAATTAATCTTCACATCGAGAAATCTAAAATATTGATCTTACCGTGAATTTAAACTCTGTGATTGAAGAAGCGTAACAGCGAGAGAGAAGTGATGAGTTAAACATTGAGATAAACTCCATTGAATACCCTTCTCTCTTTCACTCTTACTGCCATCTGCGATTAATGGCATCAGTGGTGGCATCATCTCCGACTTCATTCGCTGCTTTATTCAAAATACATCACTGTTTCCTCCTCTATCCTCACTTTCCCTTTCTATTCTCGCTTCTTCCCCGTACGTACACTTCGTCGCTCTATCTCTCCTCTTCCGAGTCTCTCAAATTCATCTGAAATTTTTTAGGTTTTGTGACTATGCTGCGTTTTCCCCTTTTTTATTTTATTTAATATTTTTTCTTTTATTTAGATAATTTCTTCCAAAAATTAAAGTTGTGCTAAATTTGGAACAATTAAGAAGATGTGCTAGTTTTGGAACAAAAACTTAAATTGGTGCTATTTTTGGA
The DNA here is from genome assembly GCA_024034495.1 of Camelina laxa. Classification (NCBI taxonomy): domain Eukaryota; kingdom Viridiplantae; phylum Streptophyta; class Magnoliopsida; order Brassicales; family Brassicaceae; genus Camelina; species Camelina laxa. Next base: position 21,856,374 of record CM043883.1, read on the forward strand.
ACAAAAACTTATATTGGAACAAAAACTTAATTTCTTCCAATATTTTAGATTTCTTTTATATACACTCAAATTTTTTGATATAGTAAAAAAATAGAAATAAACTCTTTAAAAAATTAGTGTGTATTTTTCTTTTGACAACATTAGTGTGTATATATATATATATAATATTTTGGTAAATTTATCTAATTATTAATTTATATTATTGATAGGACCATGTATTTACAAAAAATTTCAAAACAAATTATTAGTTTGTTATATTATTAAATTGTGTTTAAAATTACATTGACCCAGCTTGAAACCAGAGAAATATATTAATTTATATATGTTTTACTTTAGTGTAAATAATTAACATATCTAAAATGTATAAAAATATATTAAAAATATTTTATTGATTAAAAATATTTATTTTGAAGAGATAAATAAATTTTAAGAGCTTCCAAGTGATATGAATAAATGAGTTGTAATCCTTATAACACACAGTGGGTTAAATGTTAAATGTATGACGTTAATAGCAAGAGGTGAGATGGTTTAATTAATATGTTTGCAAATTCAGTTATAAAATTTATAATTTGTCTCACATATTCGGAATTGCATTTGACATAAATTCATGAACCATTATTTGCAATTGTATAATCAACTTAATCCACAGATAATCTTATACAAAATATTTGGTCTTCAAAACATATTACATAATTAAATTTAAAACTATATTAAATATTAATAATAATGTTGTTCCGCATATAATTACAATTATTTTAAATAAAGCTTGAACAAACTTGAATATAAAACATAAACTTATCTGACACTTTATTATGAAAGATTTAATAATATCAATTACTACATAACAAAAAGAATAATATAACAGGAGAAATATTTAATTGTATTTTTCACTATAATAATTTATTAGCTATTACTAGAAAAAAGGGAAATTTTCAAAAATAGCACAAATTTAGGTTTTTGTTCCAAAACTAGCACACATATTCAAAAGTTCCAAAACTAGCACAAATTTATATATTATTCAAATATATTAATAAAATTATAAAAATATAAAAATCTTGAGATTGCAACAATCTTGTTCTCTCTCACTTCTCTCTCTCCGCCGATTCCAAATTCGATCGCAGACGATGTTCCACCGGCAAACCCAATCGAATCTGTAAGTCATCAAGTCTAAGTCAGTGAAAAGCATGAATCTAAGTGTCGGAGAGATCTTCGAGCTCTGGTTCAGAAAGACGAGATAGCCCAAGATTCGCAGATCCCAATCTCCGTCGGCTCATCTCACCGTCTGGGTATTAGTCTCCGTTCGACTCAGAAGGATGGCCTACGTGGCTTATTGCTGCTTATGGCGATTCAATCAAAAACTTAACTCCTCGTCGTGCTACCTCATATCAAAAGCTCGAGAAGGTACCTTAAAAGCTCAGTTCTTTAAATTATAAATTTTTTGTTTTTTAGGTTAATTAAATGATGTAAAGTTTTAATATTAATTATGAAATAGATTGGGCAAGGAACGTACAAGGCTGTAGCTTTGAAGAAAGTTAGAGTGGTGAGTTTTTTTTTTCTTGCTAATGAAACCAAAGCATTAGTAGTAGCGATTATATGATTTCATAGGATACATATATGAAATTTCATGTTCAAGGTTGTGTACATTGTACTCCCCTGTAGACACTAATCACTAGCTTCACTTCAATTTCCTCTTTCAACAAAGTAGAATTCTATTGAATGTAATAGGGAGAGTCCTTTTCACTTCTTTTTTTGTGTTAGTAGGGAAAGTTGTGATGGTTTAGGATGTAGTAATTTTGATTGTTACATGTTTATTGTTTGTTGCTAATGTATTGATGTGTTTCTCAGTCACATTTGAAAATAAAGGAAGCATTGTTGAGAATTCATGAAAACTTTCCTGAAATTTATTCATTGATTTCAATTTTTGTCGCAGAAAATGGGGTTAAAGATTTCTCTAAGCTATGTTATGTTGCAGATGACACAAGATGCATGTATATTTTGGATATCTGCAGATGAGAGTGTGTTCTTTTATTCAGTTTTACTCTATATGTTGTTTAGACATATATGATGTTTGATAAACCTTTTTAGATTTTCTGGTACTTGTATGATGTAAAACATTCTCACATGTTTATGTTAGCACTTTGCTTTAACTGTGACTAAACTTTATGAAATTCGGGAATGATTGTGTGAAATTCAAGAAGGATTCTATGAAATTCAGAAAGGATTCTATGAAATTCATGAAGAATTTCCTTGAGCTTTATGAAGAATTTCTTTGAACTTCATGACGACTTTCATAAGAAACTTTAGATTTCCAAACATTAGAATATGCACAAAAATGAAATCATTACCCCTCACTAATAGAGTAATCCCCTATATATTAATAGAGAAACATTCTCTTGAAAAAGCTGATGTGTCGTCGCCAGAGAGCTCAAGACACATTTAGCAAAAAAACCCTTAAATTTTCTACTTAATTACATTAACATGTCACTATATTTATTAAAAAAACAATTAACTGAATAATAATTAGATATGTCATCAATTATCACACAAATTTAATTATTACATATTAAAAATAATTAAATAATTACATACTATTTTAAGTTAAAATTTCACTAAAATTTACTTACAAATATACAAGTCAAAGTTATATTATTTTTAAGAAATAAATATAAAATATTGATTTCTTAAAATCGATATAAAATATTGATTTCCTAAAATCAATATAAAATATTGATTTCTTAAAATCAAAAGTAAAATATTCTAAAAAGGTTATAAAAACAGATAAAGTTAATTGAAAAAAAAGAACATATAACTTATTAACAAAATCATATAAAATGTTATTTTTATGTTAGTATTATTACCATAATAATTTAAATAACAAGTTTTCAATAGTTATTATAAGTGATTATAAAAAGAAATATATTACCCCTGAATTATCTCCAACTCATTAAAGGAAATTTAATTCCCAATAAATATAGATTTATATATATTCATAAATAAATATAAAATGACAACAAATTAGGGAATATCATGATGTGTGATTATTTATAAATATCTAAGTATGTAAACTAATTAATCTCAACATTTAGTGTGATTATATATACATTAAAAATGGAAATATTGATAACCAGATAGGAATATACGTTATAATTGTACATTAATCTATGTGCTATTAAAAAAGAATGAGACAATAACCCTTATCATTATAAATAAACTTAGTACCCAAGAAAATCATAATATATTTAAAATGAGTGATTATTAGATTATGAAAAATTGTTATAGTTACTCGATTAACCATAAATATAAAAATTTGATTTTTAAAACACACAAAATATATATTTCCATAAATTGTAACATTTTATAAATATTTTTTTTACCATGTTCACATAATTCACGGGTGAAATGTATTCCTACACGAATACATTGATTTTGAAATTTCATAATGATTTTTTGGTAATAGTGTAATCCGTTATTTTAGAAAATATTAACAAACCGACTAACTCAAAATATTTAAATAGCCTAATCACAAATATTAAATCAATAAATTAGATTATCTTCAGAAAATTTAGTTTAGAATCCGATTGTTACTAACATACAATAAAATTAATTAATTAAACTACCACGTAATTTAGTATATGTCCCTTATATATTAAAAGAGAAGCATTTTCACACAAAATGCTGATGTGTCGCACTCACAGAGCTCCAGACACTATTTCCTTTATTTGTCATTAGTTTTTAATAATATTTACATCAGTTTTCTAAAAATATAATTAACACCCAAAATTAAATTTTTATATTCTCTTTTAACTTAATTATATCCTTTACATTTTCATAAAATCTTTAAAATGAATTTTAAGAATTCTTTGTTCATATGATATGATAATATAAGATTGATATTACAATAATTCTCACGGGTTAAATTTTAATTATTATACAAAAAATTATATACTTTTTAATATATATATATATATATATATACTACACAATCGAATTTTAAATTCTAATTACTGGTAAATATTATAGATTTTGTTAATAAAAATTGTAGTAAAAAATATTTTATACCGCACATAGTGCGGGTTATTACCTAGTCTACTAATATTTGACACATTGATCCAAAATATACAAAAGAATATTTTTAGAAACACATAAATTTAGAATTTATGAAGAGTTCAATAATATCTAGGAATGTCTTATTGAAATTCAGATTGGTCTTCATAAAATAATAGTTAAAAAAAAATTACATCTTTAGAGAGTTCTTGCTTAAATTCAAGTTGGTTTAAACATGTTTGGTGCTCTGCCAGAACATCTTGTTCATCATCAACTCTATGTTGCTTCTTTGGAACAACATACTTAACTTCCTTACACTATTTCTTTCTTTTTTGCTGAAATCAATATGTAAACAAAAAAACACATTACAATGAAACACATCAAAGATATCACACACTTCTCCAACACATGACACAAGATAATTCTATCTTGTTAAGAAACATTTCAAAGACATCACAGACATCAAACTAAAATACTTCATAAAATCCGTTTAGGAAGGTCTTCCTAATATTTACGGATCTTTTCCTAATATTTATGGATCCCTTCCTAAATCATCTAGAGGTCTTCCTAGTATTTACGGATCCCTTCCTAAATTCATTAATATATGAATGAAATTCCAACATATTAAGAAAGCAGACCTCTAACAGTAACACTAGCAGTTACCATTCTCACAGAACCATTCCAAATCTGTCTTGTCTAGCTTAAATGGATGAGACAGTTCTAAGACTGAAACTTCTTCAAGAAACAATCAACTAGTACAAGAAGAACACATGTCACTGGTCCCTTCGACTCTGAGCTTTCATGTAACAGCATAAAAGCTTCGACTAGTGTACACACCCATACTTGCACCTAGACGTTCACAAGAATCACGAGGATTTTCAGGAAAGCCTTCACGAATATGAATTATGTACCAATATGAATTTCAGGAAAGCCAATATGAATTTCATGAAAACTTTCATGAAGCGTCACTTCCAATAATCGTGATTGTGTTTTGCAATGGAACAGAGCGTCACTTCCAATAATCAGTTCCTCGATGCTCCATCGTAAGGGTCACAAAGATTGAAAACGTAATTAAATTTATCCCACTCAATTCTGAAACTTTAAACCATAACAATTCCAACAAAACAGAGAGCTTAATACACATATAGATATAACAATCCAACAAAAGAGAGAGCTTAATACACATATATTATGAATCCCAGAATCATAGATTAGACGGTTTGGTGGTCCGTACAGTCCCACTATAGCAATGAAGTTCACCTTCGCTGAGTCCATTTTCGCGGTCGTGGCAGTGGGAATTCGCAGGGCTGAAACGACGGTGGCGGTGGCAGAGAAAAAAAGAGGAAGTTTGACGATGAGGTCGGAAGATGAGATCTCAACGTGGATCTAATGGAGCTGGAGAAGCTTCATTCGTCGATCGATTTGGCAAGTAATTGAAGCTTTAGTCGATTGTTTTGGCACTTAATTGAAAAGATATGAGATCAGAAATGAAGATCTCAGATCAGAATCTTCATCGCAAGCTTGGTCGGAGCTATGACTCTAAAATTGTTGAGGACGAAGGCGAAGTAAAAGCCCAGAAATAATAATAATTGTATAACTAATAAAGCCTAAAAATAATAATATTTCTCTCTATTAATTATTCAGTATTAAGAAATGCTAGTTTTGGAACATTCTAGCCTGTGTGCTAGTTTTGGAATAAAAACCCAAATGTGTGCCATTTTAGGGTATTTCTCTAGAAAAAATCATCATTTACTTTTTAAAATTAAATAAACAATTTTTTAAATTAATTAATTGGGTCAGTACACCAGAGATGTAAGCCACATGATGGAAAATAGATCGATTATTCATAGACTTGTGTTAGCGGAAAGATGACCAAAATCAACTCAAATAATTTATGGAATGCTTTTTTATACTCAAACTTCAATGGATGGTCATTTCATAGACTAACTGATAAAAAATCAAATTTACAACCTAAACTTATATATATTAGACTAAAACCTTGACTTTGACGATTTCGGAAACAATCCGACCCATTTTTTTAATCTACTAATTAATAATCCTATATTTACTAATTAATTCTCCGAGTTAACATGCCAACAAAACAACAATTAAGCCAACGAAAACCAAACCAATAATCATAAAGCAACAGGCAAATGCCACAAATCACTAAAACAAATGACCAACATCTTTTTTGTTTTTTTTAACAAAATGACCAACATCTTATTATTCATTTTAACAGCAACAAATACAGAACAAACAACCTAGTGGAAAACATAACCACAACAACCAGTGAGTCTCAACTGAGCTTTCTTGGCATTTAAGATTCTATTCGTTGAAGACCAAGAAACTTACCGAGAATTCTGTTGAATATGGCAGTGAGTGAGATAGATAGCCCAAAATTCTTTACCCGAGAATAAAAAAGAAAGAGGGGCTATATAATAAAGAAACGAGTCATTTCCGTATGTCCTACAATAGCTGCCCTAAAAACGGGTATAACACACCCAAATCGGCTGGGAATCACAGGTAGGTTAGGGCTTTTTTTGACTAAGGCCTCTGTGATAGCCAAATTTCCGGATAAGCAGCGACTAAGAGCGGCATGAGGGGAGAATGGGAATACGTTTCCATCGGTACCAAAATTTGTTCAAGTGTCAGTCGACAGTCGTTGTAATAGCTTCTTGACGATTTCTAGTTTCCCACAACTACAAGCTTTGAGCAATGGTGTCTCTAAGGTGTTCAGACATCCATGACGTCAAAACTTCTGGATTGTTAGCTAGGAAGTCCCTTACACCTTCCAGGTTTCCATGGCTTTATTGACTTTGATAGACTAAAATACTTGGAGTACCCATTCCTCACATGTTCTGCAAAACAAGAGAAGAGAAAAAAAGATGTAAGGTACTAATTTTAAATTTTGACGAATATGTGCTTTTAGTGAGGATCCCACCTGATCATGACCAACAAAATGAAGCTACTAGATTCATTTCCGGTTTTATTTGTACCAAAACAAAGTTGTGTGCATATCCGGTAGTTATGGTTGGTTTAGACACCTTATGTCCTCGGATCTATCTTAGAGTGTCTTACATGCACTAGAATGGACTACAAAATAAGCAACTCCAATAGCTGAGGAAGTCTTTGACTTTTGTCTTTGATTTTTTCTCTCAAACACGCGATCCCTTTGTTTCTCCTCTCACCTTCGCCGATCTCGGTGTCGGTCCCCTCCGCCCCTCATGGGCAAACAAAAAGCCAAACGAAAACCTCCCCGCGGTATCCCCACTGGATCCGCTTCTTCCACTTCTTTTTTCTCGAAATGTACCCCACCGAAATCCCCAATTTCAGTTGGAGCTACATCGTCTTTCAATCCAGTCAATCCGTTGCCTGAATCCCCCAAGATTTCAGCCAACATCATCAACTCGTCCGATTCCTACCAAGCAGGTAACCCGGTTACTGTTGAGGTAGCAATCGAAAACCCTAGATTTGAAAATTCTGGGGAAATAGTCGCTGTTACAAGACCCAAAACCAATGTACCAGCATCCGTAGCAATTGAGGCTCCCTCTCCTTAGGAAGAAGGCTTAGCTGCTGAGATTCTCAAACCTACGCCTGTTCCGATTGGATCTGCTGCTGACTCCCGTAAGCCGTCTGAGGAATCCCCTTGGAAGGATCTGGTAAAGGGGTTCTCTGACCAGCAGGAAAAGAAGGGCACTCCCTACACCCTCGATTCGGGTGAGATGTGTGTGACTATACCCAACTTAGTCATCGAAAAAAACAAGAAGTCTTGGGAATCATTTATCCTCGGACAATTTTATGAGGAACCTCCTCATCGAGGAGCGGTCCATGCCATTGTGAACGGTATTTGGAGCAAGCAAAGGAGAGATATAACAGTGTCAAAAATGGAGGGACACTCATTCCTCTTTCGAGTCCCCTGTCCTAATGTCAGGCGTTGCATTCTAAGTCAACCTCTCTGGCAGGTGGATGGGCAGACAATGTTTGTTGCTAAGTGGTCATCGGACATAACACCCAAGAAGCCAGAATTAGCAAAGGTCCCAGTCTGGCTTGACTTCCACGGAGTGCCGTTGGAGTTTTTCAACAGAGAAGGGTTGCAGTATGTTGCGGGGCTTGTTGGACATCCGGTTTGCTTGCACCCACAAACAGAGAAACTGGTAAACATCGAAGTTGCCAAAGTCTACACCATCATTGACCCTCGTAAGCCGCTGCCTGAGGCAGTTAATGTGAGGTTTGAGTCTGGTCAGACTAGAAGAATCTCTGTGACTAGTCCCTAGCTACCTTCGCTATGCAGTCACTGCAAGAAGGTTGGGCACACCGTCAATCGCTGTACAAAAAATCCGCCATCCTGCAATCTCTGTGGTTCGGTTAAGCACACGGAGGGCTCTTGCCCGCGCTCAGGACACAACAAGAAGCATGGTAAGGCACCAGTTCAGAGTCAACTGCCTATTGTGGAATCAGCACCTCGACCCAACCGTACTGCTTCCCCACAAAAAGAGGCAATCTGGCAACAAGTTAAGGCTCCCAAGCAATTGGTCCACGATATGCAGGCGAATGGAGAACCTAGTAATGCTCCTGCTCAAACCAACTTGGTGGGCTCTCAACCCTCTCCACCAATGCGTAGGCAAATCCTGGATGAAGGGAAGCTATGTGTTGACCTCTCGGCAAACCTGTTTAACTCTCTGAGGCCTATTGTGGATAAAGGGGATAACCAGGTGGATGACTCTGAACCTGACAGTCTATCGGGGATGATGATAATCCAGATGCTGAGTCGGATCGTTTCTTGAGGGTGATATCGAAAAGAATGCAGAAGAAAAAGGATGGTCGAGCCAAGGCTGGAGGCCCTCAAATCCTCTAAACCAATATCCCTTTAATGTATATTTTTTGTCGTAATGTAAGAGGATTTAATGATCCTGTAAAGCGGAGAAGTTTTAGGAATTGGACTAAGGTATATAAACCTTGTTTTGGTGGGATTATAGAAACCCGCGTCAATCCTGAGAAGGCGAGTCATATCCTTTCTCGTAGTCTTCCAGGGTTGGTTTTGGTAGATAATTATGAGTTCTCGCCTCTTGGGAAGATATGGGTAGTCACTACAAGAAAACAGACAATTTACGACTGCACTTATAGTCGCTAAATCAGATATAACGACCATTTTACGACTAAACAGTGTTGTCGTAAATCGTTAGTCGGTAAAAAATTTTAGTCGTAAAATAGTCGGTAAATAGCAACTATGTTACGACTAAAACACGTAGTCGTAAACATAGTCGTAATATAGTCGTAAATATTTACGACTATTTAATGACAATGTTACGATTAATAAAATGTGAACGTAAGTAGCTTACGAGTAGTCGTCAAATTTAGTGACTGTATGACGACTATTTAACAACTTTATGATTTATATAGGATTTATGTATTTATACATCATTTTTATACAAATTATATATATTATTTTATAACAATATTTATATTTTATAAATTATTTTAAATATATTTAAATTATAAATAATATTTGTTTGGAGTAAATTGATACTAAAATAAATAATATATTTATTATTATAAAATCGTGATTTTAAAAAAACTGTATTACAAAATAAAATTATAAACATAATTAAAAATAATAAGAATTCATCATACTCTTTGAAAAAAGAGTAGATGAACAACTACATAATTAATGGCTTGAGCCTTGAAGCACACACTCAAGTCTCGATTGCCTTGTATTCCATCTTTGAAGCCTTTTGTGCCGATTGAAATTACCTTAACATATATACCAAATCCTTCTCTGCATCTTGAATCTCAGCTTGATCTGTGCTTTTGAAATCTCAGCTTCACTTTTCATGCTCACACACACGATTCCAGTCTCATGCTTAACCACAAAAGCCCATAGCTTCAGGTGTTACGAACGATGCTACCATTATCAAATCTCAATCGTTTTTCTGTCCTCATCATCTACAACAATTACCATCTGCAAAGCCAAAAAAATAAGATACTCTCCTTCAAATACAGCAGAAGCTAACACCATCACTATTATATATCACAAACCTTTCCCTGTCGAATATCCTCTCAATAGCTTGAGAAATACACAAATCTATCAGTAGGTCGATCAAGATCCTCTTCACCCTAACATTGAACCTCTTTCATATAATCCTCGAACACACCCATCTCGTCTAAGATAGTTTTGTTCCCTTGATAACATCAGTGATAAAAAAAAAATACAAGGAGACAACATAATCATCAATGGCTAACCCTAATCCAATTCGATTGTAGATACACATAGAAACTGGGTTCAATTGAATCCAAAATCTCCAAGAAAGAACGATTGAACTTACCGCGAAGGGTAAGCAGCACCATAATGAAAGAGGAGACAACGAGCTTTAGAAGGAGACAACGAGCTTTAGAGGAGACAACGAGCCTTAGAGGAGAGCGAACCACCACCACCGTAGAGAAGAATTATGAGAATGACTTTAATTTATAGATCCAAAATTGAGAAGAATAAGAAGAAGAAGGAAGCAAATCTACCTTGTATTGATGAAATGATTGGGTTGAGATCTAAGATCTGAGATCCGCGAGAGAGTGCTCTGGTACCAGATCTAACAACTTGAGAGGATGAAAAAAACAACACGGAATTGTTTGAAGCAACAGGCGGAGGAGACAAAAGAGAATCGCCACACACAAAAATAAAAGAAAGGACACGAGAAGAAGCGAAAGTCTCATCGGCCAAGGAGAGGGAAAACGACAGAGAGAAGGGGAGAAAAAGAAAGAAGATATTTTGTCCGTTGGATTAAATCAACCAACGGTATGATAGGGTTAATCCTTGTGTTTACATATCATCCAATGAAAACGCTTTATTATTTAAAGAATAATTAATTGCATCAAACCTTTATAATTTCATATATTTTGCAGTTTTAAATTCATACGTCAGGATTTGGGGTTTTAGATTTAGAAGAATATTATATTTAAAAAATGATTTTTTTAGGTTTTAAAATGACTATATTAAATAAATTATAAGTAAATAGTTTTGGAAAGATTGAATCATATGTAAATAATAAATAGTTTTACACATTGCTTTTATACATATAATGGTTATATTTTGGTTGAATAGCTTATGCTTTAATTTCTATATAAGAATTATAAAAGTTTAAATTATGAAGGTGAGGGTTTAATGTATAGGGTTTGGGATATAGGTTTAAGATTTAGGGTTAAGTTTTGATAAAAAAAGAAAATCTATAATTTTTTATCAGTGTTAGATCTCGTTTTTTGGATGTATTATATTAATTGCACTCTTTTATAAGTATAAAAGCTTGGTTTTATGTACATATATCATAATAGTTAAGTTTTGGTTTTATGGTTTAGGAATTAATTTCTAAAAATAAGAATTGAAAGTTTAAGATTTAGAGTTTAAGATATAAGTTTTAGAGTTTAGTTAAGAGTTTGAGGTTAAATTTTGAAAATTTTAATTTTCTTAAATAGTGACTGATATGCGACTTTTACCATGAGTCGCATATTAGTCGCTAAACTGGCGACTTTTACCATGAATCATATATTAGTCGCTAAATTGGTGACTATTTAGCGACTATTTGTTCTGATATGCGATATAGTCATTAAATAGTCGTTAAATTACGACTAAAATACCGACTACTATATGTAGTCGCAAAAAAATGACTAATATACAACAAAATATTTGTAATCGTAAAATTGTTGGCTATTAGTCGTTACGTAGTCACTAAAAATGGCGACTACAAATGTAGTCGTCATTTGTAGTCGTAAAATCTCTGTTTTCTTGTAGTGAGTGTGGCACCCTTCTGTCAAAGTCACAATCTTATCCAAGTCCTTGCAGATGATCACCTGTCTAGTAAAGATCCCTTTTGTGTCGGAGGAAGTGGTGGTGTCTATAGTCTATGCTTCGTCCACATGCAGTGAGGAAAGGAAGCTACTATGGGCTGAGATCCAACTTCTAGCAGGTTCTGCTGCAGTAGTCAACATGCCTTGGCTGGTAACAGGGGATTTTAACCAAATCTTATCTCCTGATGAGCACTCTGATCCTTGTGTTCTCACAACTACAAGAGGTATGCGAGATTTTGCGCAATGTCTCTCTGACTCTCAGCTCTCGGATCTCCCGTACTGCGGTAACACTTTTACCTGGTCCAACAAGCACTCTATTGATCCCATATCAAAGAAGCTCGACCGGATTTTAGTCAATGACAATTGGTTAAATGCTTTCCCAACTTCCCTGGGTGTTTTCGGTGATCCTGGTTTCTCGGACCATAGCCCGTCATGCATTTTTATGGACTCCGGTAAGCCAAAGATACATAAACCCTTCAAGTTCCTCACTCTACTAAATCATGCAGAGTTCGCCCCTCTTATCAAGCTTTGGTGGAATGCTCTTTCGTTTGACTGCTCAAGGATGCTGTTGGTGTCGAAAAAGCTCAAAGCCCTGAAACGGGTGATATCAGATTTCATCAAAGAAAACTATTCGGACATAGAAAAAAGAACCAAGGAAGCTTTTGAGTCTCTTCAACATTGCCAGCAAGCTCTACTAGCCTCACCATCAACTCAGCTGGCTCTGTTGGAAAAACAAGCGCATAACGTGTGGTGCACCTTGGCTGCTGCGGAGGAGTCCTACATTCGACAAAAGTCCAGAATATGCTGGTTAGAGGAAGGAGACAAGAACTCCAACTTCTTCCACCGAACTGTCAAGGCCCGTCAATCGGTAAACCAAATCTTGTTCCTGCTGGACGACAATGGTCAGATTGTAGACTCCAAACATGGTATTCAGCAAATGGCGGTTAGTTTCTTCGAATCTCTTTTAGGGGATAAAGGTTCAGTGCAACCTCCTACTATTGAGGAGCTTGCAGTGATTGTGCCTCAACGATGCTCCCAATCAGCATTATAGGTCCTCTCCTCACCCTTCACACCGGATGAGATCAAGAAAGGTTTCTTTTCTCTCCCAAAGAACAAGGCACCGGGCCCGGATGGATATAGTGCCGAGTTCTTTACGGCTCACTGGGATACTGTCGGACATGATATGGTCAGTGCTATAATGAAATTTTACACCTCTGGCCAGCTCCTCAAGCAATGGAATGCTACCTTGCTGACCTTGGTTCCAAAAACTCCTAATGCTTCAAGAATGACTGATTTCAGACCTATTGCATGTTGTAACTCCATCTACAAGGTAATCTCGAAGCTCCTTGCTAACCGTCTCAAATCCGTTCTACCTGATCTTATAGAAAACACGCAATCAGCTTTCATCCCGGGAAGGTTGTTGGTTGAAAATGTGTTGTTAGCAACCGAGCTCGTGCAAGGTTACAACCAGAAAAATATCTCTGCAAGAGGTATGTTGAAGGTGGATTTAAAAAAGCTTTTGACTCAGTAGACTGGCAGTTCATCATCAATGTATTAAGGACCATGTCCTTCCCAGATCACTTTGTCAAGCTCATCACTGTTTGCATAACCTCCCCCACGTTTTTGGTCTGTGTGAATGGTGAGAGCTGTGGGTACTTCAAAGGAGCCAAGGGTTTGAGGCAAGGAGACTCAATATCCCCTTACCTGTTTACGATTGCAATGGAAGTCTTCACGCAAATGTTGATCACCAAGTTCAGGTCCAACCACATCGGCTACCACCCTCAAGCGTCGAACCCCCATGTGCCTCTGCTAGCATTCGCTGACGATATAATGGTCTTCTTTGATGGCCAAAAGGGTTCTCTGGAAAACATCTCATCAGTCTTGCAGCATTTCTCGGTTCTGTCTGGTTTAACAATGAATAAAGACAAGACAGAACTCTACTTGGCAGGAGTGAACCAGGATGAAACCTTAGAGTTTAATTCGCTTGGCTTCACCCTTGGTTCACTTCCTATCTGCTACCTTGGGTTGCCCTTGATGCATCAGAAGCTACGGATCTCAGATTACAGACCTTTGATGGACAAAATAACAGGCAAAAATTCTCTACTTGGTCTGCGAAGGCCCTGTCTTATGCAGGCAGAAAAGAACTGATCTCATCTGTTATATATGGAGTCATTAATTTTTTGGCCTCAGCCTTCATTCTCCCAAAAGGATGTGTGAAAAGTATTGAGAGTCTTTGTGCTAGGTTTCTGTGGAGTGGTGATATTACTAAGCAATCAAACGAAAAAGTAGCGTGGTCATCTCTCTGCCTACCTAAGGAAGAAGGTGGTCTAACAAGACTCTTTGTCTTAAGCTTATTTGGAGATTGTTAACTGCTAGAGACTCCCTTTGGGCCAAGTGGCTGCAAAACAACAAGATCAAAGACGATGTGTTCTGGCAAATTGATGCAGAGAAGCAAACCTCCTGGACTTGGCGAGCAATCCTCCGCCTGCGCCCCCTGGCTCTCCACTTTCTTCGTTGCAATGTGGGTAATGGAAGGATAGCAAGTTTCTGGTTTGATAGGTGGACTCCGCTAGGCCCCTTGCTGGACTTCATGGGGCCAACGGACCTTCCCAAATAGGGGTTCCACTATTGGGGACTGTGGCTCAAGCATGCTCTCATATTGGGTGGATAATGAGACCAGCGAGATCAATTCAAGCGGAAGCTCTCCAAACTCACCTCACAACAGTTCTCTTACCAACGTTATGCCTAGAGCCAGATTATTTCACTTGGAAAATTGATGACTTGGAGCTGGACCAGTTCAACACATTGAAAACTTGGGAAATCATTCGCCCACGTCAACCTCCTCAGTCTTGGACCAGTCAAGTTTGGTTCAAAGGGGCTATTCCAAGACATGCTTTCATGATGTGGCTTGTGCACCTCGACAGATTGCCAACTCGAACAAGATTGGTAAGTTGGCGAATGCAAATTGCTTCATCCTGCTGTATCTGTGGTAGGGATCCAGAAGACAGAGAGCACTTATTCCTCCACTGTGATCTTAGTGAGGACCTGTGGAGAGGTAACGCGGCGGCTAGGATATCGGCCATTTGTATTTCACACTTGGAACGCATTCTCTGCGTGGTTAGATGTCAAGGACTCCACATCCTCCTTAACTCTGCGGCGGCTAGTGGCACAGGCAACCCTCTATGCTATCTGGTCCGAGAGGAACGCAAGGCTTCACAACAATCAGGCAACCACATCGCATGTTTTATTCAAGACCCTCGACAGGCAAATCCGAGAGCCGTCATCGCAAAGCATCATCGTAAGGACTTTAAGGATTTACTTCAAGAATGGCTAACTTTTTTGTAATTCTCCCTTATTTGTAAAGGGTTGTATCATATCCCCTCTGTTTTTATTTTTTTTGGGCAGGGGCTATCTAATGTTTCCAAACTATTGTAAAATTTACAATTGAGTTTCAGTAATGAAAATTCACAATTTTAAAAAAAGAAAACAATAATAAGCAACTCCATCAATATGCTGTGTAATGTCGGTTTGAGATCTATTATCAATTATAATCAGTTTAGCTAATTGCTTTGAATTTATTTTCACGATATTGAACATGGTCAAGGCCTCTTAATGTATATCTCAGAAGTAACAAGAACTGACCTGATGATAGCTGAGAAAGTGAAACTTCCCGCCTAAATGGAGGACTCCGGTTGGTTGGGACGGTTGTTCCGAAAAACACATCGACCGAACAATCTTGACTGTCCATTCCCTGATCCTCTTCCGTAGGCTTCCCTCCCATACTTGTGAAAAAAATCCTTTGTTTTTTCTTTCATTCTCACACTAAATGAGAAAAACTATGGACCACTCACGTCGGAATGATTAGTTCTGGGCTCAAGTCCTTAATTAATGAACTTCCACCTGGCTTTGTTCCTAACGTATGAAATAACTGTGCAATGAGCATTTATGAAATATGATTAAGAATTCGGGTAGTTATGAATTTTGTAGACATATTAATTGATGTAATTTGGGAACGTTATTTATTTCGTGCAAATATATACTCCTTCTGTTTAAATTTATTATATACTTTATAAGTTATTCTTTTTGTTTTATTTGATTTTCTAAAGTTTCTATGTAAAATTAATGTCTAATAAGTATGTTATGATCATTTGTATAATGCAGTTTTTATTTTTCGTAATTGATTGAATTTTTTAAAAAATATATGTTAAATAATAATAATAATAATATCTTATGTTCAAATAACAAAATAATTATAATTTCTTACACTCTTTTTTATGGGATGTCCGGAAGGGACATAATTTTTACACTCCATGTTTTAGTTAATATTAATATATAATACTTATTGGTTTAATTATCGTTTTAATTTATATATTTCATTCTATAATCAACTCCTTTTCATTTGATCAATCTGTAAGGAGTATCACTGAATATTCAGTCCAACAACAAACAAAGTTGGGCCTTGAAGAAATGATCAAGCCCACTGCAGTTTGCTTATTCACATTGGTCTCCAATGGTAACAAGGAAAAGGTGTTCACTCCATGTGCTCTGCAATGTACGGACTCGACACCAAATACAGCTTACACTATGGTCCAAACAAGGAACCGATTCTCTGCTCTTGCCTCACCAATCTTGTGCAACTGATGGAGACACTTGTCAGACATCTACCTACCTTGTATATGTAAGGTTAACATTTCGTCTCCTATATAAAGACAAATGATGTAATCTGAAAACTTAATCAATGAAGAAGTATCTTTGAGCTGCTCTTTATCTATTTTATCTAGACCTTTAGCTCTTGCTTTCATGGTATCAGAGCCAAACGGTTCATGAATTTTACCTTCACAAGTCCATCGCTTCCGCTCTTTAAAAGAAGGCTTTCACCAAGTGTCTCGTCAGTGAAATCAAAACTGAACCGACACTAAATCTGTGAGTTCCAAAGTCAGCTCCATCGTCACCTCCCTAGACCATGTTTCTGCTTTGTTGACTGCTAGAGATATATCAAAGTCACGAGCTGAGAAGAAGAGAACAGTTTTGGGTTTTGAAAATCACGGTAATGTTTCTATATTCCCTTTGGAGGCAGAACATGTGTCATGGTGGCTGGTTATAGATTCTAGGTCTTGAATCATGCTGTTTTGTTGTTCATTTGGTGGTTTTTGCTGGCTGGTTTAGATTATAGGGTTGAACTCATGAAGCTAGAATGCAATCAGATTGTCTTGGATTTCATAAAGATGGGCTTATGGCTGCCTGCAGTTTTTCTGGTTTTCTGAGCGCATACAATGTGTTTGTTAAAATATCAAAGAGAAAAACATATTGGTTTTATGCAAAGTGTAGTTGGCTAATAGATGAGAAACAAATAACAAGGAAGATTGAAGTAGTTGTGGAAAGAGAAAGTTTATTTGTCAGGACATATTAAGAGTTAAACGGGTAAAGAAAACCTGAGCTCTTAGTGAGACAGAGAGGCCGCAAATACCTCTGAGTGAGATCAACTAAGCGCTCTAAGTCTAGAAGTACCTCTGAGTGAGCCATGCGATACTCTCCAAGCATAGACCTGAACTGATTTCACACTTATCTTTGTTCTCCATGGTTAGTTAGAGTCATCTGCCTACATCACAACGATCTTACTTTGACAATGCATTCTCAATTCAAAGTCATCTGCATTTAAGGTTTCAAACTTGTTGTGTTGCTTTCACCCCACACCAAGTTTTCGAGGGAGTCTTAGAGCACACATTGAAGGTCCAACTAGTTTCTTAAGAAGCAGCCCATTAGCCCATGTGGGTAGGGTTTCCATCAAGATATAATCATATATAAAATTGTGTAATGTGGAGAAGAGAGGAATCTTTAAGAGTTGCATGCCTCTTGTGGTAACTCTCCTCTTTAGTCATTGTATGAAGTTCAATCAAATCATAATCTCTTGGTGTGAAAATCTAGTTTATTCATCTTCCCTTTCCTTTATGCACTTGAATAAAGCTCTATGAGCTATCTCATTTTCAGTTTTAGATTTATCTATCAATAAGCTCTTTAAGAGCATAATCTATCTTGTTTGAGATTGCTTACATTGTATCAGAGCTCTGGTAGTACGCCTCAATGGCTACAACAGAGTATTTTTCTTCTACTCATCTCTCTATCTCTCAGGTTGTGACTCTCAAACTTACAGAGTCCAACTATCTGCTATGGAAGACTCAATTTAAGTCATTTCTCTCACCGCAACTATTACTCGGCTATGTCAATGGTACAATCTCTCGTCCGGAAGCTACTCGCCCTGTTACTAGTGTTTCCGGAGTCACTATAGAGCCAACTCTGGAGTTTACTAAGTGGATTCGCAATGATCAGCTTGTCATGGCGTGGATCTTCGGTTCCCTATCTGAACCTACTTTGAGGGTGATCTATAATATGCAATCTGCACAAGAGGTAAGGACTGCTCTCGCTAATAAGTATAATAGGGTTTCAACCACTAGGAAGTTTGAACTTCAGAACCTCCTCCATGCTTGTCTTAAGTTAGGAAGAACCATGGAAGAGTATCAGCTTGACTCTATTGGATTTCCTATGACCGATTTAGAAAAAAAATCATGGTTTATTATCTGGCTTGGGAAAAGAATATGAATCTGTTTCCACGGTCATTGAGCACTCTATGGACTATGTTCCTGGTCCTTGCCTATCACTTCTACTCAGGGATTTAGATACTATATGATCTTTGTTGACAATTATTCTTGTTACTGTTGGTTTTATCCCTTGAAAAATAAGTCAGATTTCTACTCAGTCTTCTTGCTTTTCCAAAGATTTGTCGAGAATCAGTTTAATAAGAAAATCAAGATGTTTCACTTGTAAGGGTGGGCATTTAAACCGAACCAAACCAAACCAAACCGAACCAACCGAACTTAAACCAATCCAAACCAAACCCAATCCTACACTCCAACCATTCGGTTATGTTTCTTCTCAACCCAATACAATCATTAGGTTAACATGTCGTCTCCTATAAAGACAAATGATGTAATCTGTAAACTTAATCAATGAAGAAGTATCTTTGAGCTGCTTTTTCTGTTCTATCTAGAGCTTTAACTCTTGCTTTCACAATCAATTTATATTAATAGCTAGTCTATTTCAAAAAAAAATGTAAATAGTTGAGTTTTTATGTGAAATATTTGTAGTCGCGCATTATAGAAGTATCGTAGAATAATTTATACATACAATATATGGACTTATTTTTTAGTAAAAACTGTAACTTCATACATGATGCAGTTTGGTTCATATATGTTGTAACAAATTATTATTATGTAACCAGATTAATACATACAGTGCTAGATTTACTCATGCTACAGAGAAAACTGTATACATGTGGCGGAAGGATTTATACATATATAGCCAGATAGGTTTACATTCTAAAAATAGGAGAAACTATTAGATTTTCAAAAAAATATGTATTACTCGTAGCATTATTTTATCTTCATTTCTAATTTTGGTAGTTGCCAAAAAATCTTGAAATTCTAGTAAAATTGGCACGTATGTAGGACATAGTTTGTTGTTGTCGTAAATTCTTGTTAAATCTTGACATGATAGTTGTCAATTGTATGCTGTTTAAAAGTTAAAACCGTGTTTTATTATTAATAATTATTATTAAAATATAGCAAATACACAAAGTGAATTACTTTTTTTGGGTATTCATTATCTTTACAAACAACTTTTTTCATTTTTCTATTTTTTTATTACCCTATAAGGTGTCGTGGACAATTTTGTTTTCAATTATTGAGATTAGAATAAAAGTTGAAAATGAAGAAAATAACCAAAAAATTGTCGATGAAATACATGAAGCTCAATAAGCACCGGCTACGGCAAGATGGATCTATGAAGTCAGAGGAAGATGGTGGAGAGCTTTTCTGCGAAATTCACTCACCGGATAGTGCGGAAAGTAATGAAACAAAGGAGACACCTAAGGTTACAAAGATTATGGAGTGCATGCATCGTAAGCTGATGCTAAATGAGAAGGAATATGAAAAGAATATTCATGTGGATGGTCACGATCGATCCCACATATCTGAATGTTCGGTTAGGAATGGTAGCCGTGAATGCAAGGAACAACTTGATGACGGCTCGTTTAGAAACATATATCGTGTTGATATGGATCCACTTGTAGGCTCAATTAAAAATGGTCATATGGATCATCTTGAAGATTTGATCAGGGGTCGTGATCATAAAGTCCATACTGAAGGATCCACTAGGAAAGGTGCTGGTAATCGTGTGGACCAGCTCGAAGGTTCTAGCAAAAATGGTCAGAAACATCAACATGAAGAAAATATTGTTAAACCAAGCAATCATGTAGATCAATCAGAAAAATCAACAAAATGTCCTTCTGATTTTGCTTCCAGGAGAGATTACCTTGATTGGATTGAGTACGTGGAAGGATCCAATCATCATTGTTTCGATCGATCTGAAAATTCAGAAAAACCTTATAAAAGGGAGGATATCGATCATGACCAGATAAGCGTTGGAGTATCAGAAGGATCCATAGAAGGGTACAATGATGAGATCCTATTACTCAAGAGCTCTAAGAACAGAAAACATGAGAAATTTGAAGACTTAAAAGGTTATAAGAAAGGAAGAGGTAGCAAGGCTAAAGATTCATTGAAATTTCAAATAGTCGACTAAAGGTTAAATGGACATTTTGGTCTCAAAAAAAGAGAAATGGTTCTTTCACATTGTATTATATGACATTGATCATTTTAGATAGTATGAACTACTACTATGTATAGTCTTCTACTCTTTATGAAAGTTATCGTTTTAATGAAGGATCAAATATTTAAATAGGTGTGGTTGTTATGTATAAATCCCAAAGTTGAACGAGAGAACATAGGAGAACACTTGACAACCTAAATTTATGGAGAAAGAGAGATTGAGGAAACCAAATTTATAGGAGGATGGTTGTGGATGCAATGGAGATAGATGAGGAGAGGGAAATCAAAAAGAGAAGAAAAAAATGTCTTAGGAAAATTCCATCTGATAAGCCACGTTCACTCATGGTTAGTTTCTTAATTTCTTTATGAAATTAGTCTAGTTTGTGCATATTACCATGTTCACTCATGGGTAGTGATGTAGTGTAAGGTCTCTATTTATTTCTTTTAAATATACATATTTTAAAATACAAATTCCAAGGTTAACTGAAAATACAAAAAGTCATGTGTGTAATTTGAAAATCTTAGATGTTTTTTCTTCCAGTCACCCGTTCTTGACTAAAACAGTGCTTTTGATTCAAACTCCCATGAACATATAACTATGGACTTTACTCATAAGTCATAATTAAACTACCTACATACACTAATTCAAGTCAATTACAAATGTTTTGGTCATATATATGATGCTTCCAATTTTTTTTTTTTTTTGCGCTTCCAAATTTTGTTTTTCAGTTTCAACCTATTCAACTTTGGAAGCATGAATAAGATCTTTAGTGACACTTTCGTGTAAGTTGTAATGCATGAGAAAAGGGTCATAAACAAAAATAATAAAATAAATGTAGGAATATAACAAAATAGTTCTATATGTGTAGGATGTTTTCTGATTAGATTGGCAAAGGAGAGATAACTTTTTTTTTTCCAACCAAACATTTAATAAAATTAAAAAAGAACTCCCAGATTGGTTACCCAAATAGGAGGATAAAAGATTACAAATGAAATTAAAAAATAAAGATCGCGAAGAATGAGAAAGACAATCTGCCTTCACATTAGACCCACATGGGATTCTAAAAAGGGTAAAGGAAGGGATAGATGATCTGAGTAAAGAGAAAACATCCAGCAAATTCGAAAAAGCGGGCCAATCATCATGCGTCTGGATCATCGCGACTAACTCTGCACAATCCGTCTCAAAAGCTTGACAATCAGCACCAGCCGCCAGAAGGGACTCCATAGCCCAAATCAATGCTTGTAACTCCGCATGCAGAAGAGTAGGGCTGCGTCTAAGGCTCCGTGCTCCCAAGAGTAACGTCGAATCCTCACTATTACAATACCACCATCCTAAACCCTCAAGAAGATCTGATCCTTTCCAGGATCCATCAATCTGACAACGAGGAAAGGGGTCCCTGACCTCCACAACTGATGGAGAGTCCATATATCTTTCAGAGAAAGATTTGGCCTCTTCCCAAAGTAATTTATCATTGACCGCCTGATTTAAAATATGAATTGGCGCTGCCTCTATTCCCTGGAAAACTTTTTGTTCCTGTCCTTCCAAATTGACCATAGAATCTATGGAAGACGGAAAGCTAAGTCTGAAACCCCAGATTGAGAAAATGCCAGCTAGTAAATAAAATCTAAACGGGTACCGGCTTGCCCGAGATTTGATTAAGGAAGTTGAATACGGGAAAGATAAATTATTTATATCATATCTTTTATAACATAGAATATATTTTTATGTAGTTGTATGCCGTAATTAACAAATAGCATTTGCAACATAGCATTCATCTGTTAAAACTTTCGGATAAAATTTCCCTGTCTTTCCCATATCAATGGAAAGTGTTGACCTCTAAAACTAATAAACTTGCACATAATCAGTAAAAACATTAAATCACATAATCAGTAAAAACATTAGGTGTGTCAAACATTAAATATCTTGCAGCTCCCAAACGAAGTCCACATTTCTTGATTTCTACATCCTTTTTTTTAATGCAAAATCAATGAGAGCTTCGTTCTCGACTACCTTGATTGATGAGGTTGTGTTGATTGAGCAAAAGCTGAGCAAAACCTAAGTTACTGAAGTTGTTTGAAAAAAAAAACCACTATTTTTCAATTGAAAAAAAAATATCAAAGAATTTGTAAGAGATTAAAATAAGAGTATATGTACTAGATACCACAAAAATGAAAAGTATTCAACAAACTACCATAAGGCCCACAGTCTATTCTCTCTTCATATACAATTACTCTTATACCCATTACATATATTACCTGTTATTTGTTTAAATATTATGTCATTTTTGTTTTTTGAACAAAATTATATATCAGTTTGAGTTTACAAATGAAATGGTTAGGGTTTAAATTTGATAATTAGAACGAAATTATATGTCGGTTTGGGTTCACAAATGAGATTGTTAGGGTTTAGATTTTACAATTAGAACGAAATTATATGTCGGTTTGGGTTCACAAATAAGATGGTTAGGGTTTAGATTTACAATTAGAACGAAATTATATGTCGGTTTGGGTTCAAAAATGAGATGGTTAGGATTTAGATTTTACAATTAGAACGAAACTATATGTCGGTTTGGGTTACCAAATTAGATGGTTAGGGTTTAGATTATACAATTAGAACGAAATTATATATCGGTTTGGGTTCACAAATGATATGGTTAGGGTTTAGATTTTACAATTAAAACGAAATTATATGTCGGTTTGGGTTCATAAATGAGATGTAAAATATAAATATTACATGCTATTTAAAAAAATTTCACCTAATTTTTCATTCTTTCTACATTACACTAAAATAAGGAAAAGTTGATTTTGTCTTTTTACTCCAAGAAAAACGTGGGCCCATGGTACTTTCCTATTAAAAAAAATTGTTGTGCTATTCTCTTAAATAACTTTTAAAATTATGGTATTTATTTAATTTATCCTTAAAATGGATACTTAGGTATTGTATTCTATGATGATGTACTCAAAAAATATAAACTTATTTTTGTGGCAATTTTCAATATCCTTAGACTTTTAAGTTTTAGTATATATATATATATATATATATATATATGTCTAGAATTTTAATGTAAGCACTAATTTGATTGACAATCTAAAATTATTGTTGAACAAAAGAAGATAGTGAAGAAAGTTTACCTTATGTGCATTTTAATTTAATAAATAAAACCAATCTACCAAGTATCAGATGTATGTTTGTTATTAAAAGTTACCAACAGATAATTATAAGAAATTTGAAGTCAAAGGAACATGTTATTTTGTTATTTGCAAGTGTAAAACGCAACACTAATTTTCAAAAAAAAAAAACAAAAAAACTAAAGAGAGAGATGGCGATGGCGATTTTTAGGGTTTCCTTCTGAAATGTCAAAATCCGATGATGAAGGTGGATGATTGAGGGAAGGTCTCTCGATTTCTCTCGGGGATTGTAGGGTTTGTGAGCGAATGGCTGTTCGTTCTCGTAATTCGGTGATTTGTGGTCAGTTAATTTTAGATTTGGCTCTTTGTGAGGAATCTACAGGTGATTGGGCTTTTCGATCAAGGACGGTGAGAATATTTACACGTTTCATTTGGTCTTCTGGTTGGATTCGCTTTCCAATATGGTGGATATCGGATCTTCCTTTTCTGGCTTGTGGGGAGGATACGAATCCTGAGCTGTTTCTGGGGGTTTATGGGTCTTGCAGGATTGAAGATATGGTTATGATTCTCGATGATACGGTCTTCAAATCAGCGGGTTATGATACTTATTTCCTTTGTCTATGGTCATCGAAAGGAATGAGTATATTTGTCTCTCTACAATCACGGGATTGTTTAGGAATTAAGAGGATGTGGCAATGGATTCGGCTTAGTGTGGAGGATGTGGTTTCTCTCAATCATGGGATTTTGTTTGATGTTTCTATAGTATCTTTGGGATATGATATAGCTTTTATGGGATTTTATTTCGTTGGTTTTGGGATGTCGGTATCTGACAGATTCTGTGAATCTCATTACGATGCGTGGTTTGTACAAGAGGTTTTTATCGGGCAGAATAAATGGTTTGTGTGGTCACATTTTTGTACACACTTTCTTTCTTTCATTCTCCTTCTTGTGCGAGAGGTGTCTGTTTATCAAAGAGTGGTGTGGTTTGCTCTTGTGGGTTCCTTTTGGTATCGTGTATCTTGGTTGTTTTGTTGGTGGAGTATCATGTCTCAGCTTTCGTTAAACAAGGGTAAAGCACCGCTGGTTCGTACTGAGACGGTGAGGATCGCTAATTCAGTTCTGGCTCAGAGGATACAACAATTCTCACTGACACTTATTGGGCGACTTATGAATCCAAGTGTTCAACAGATGGAGTCTCTTGTGGCTAATTTGCCTAAAATATGGAAGCTGGAGGATAAGGTGGTGGGAGCAGATTTGGGACAAGGTCTCTTTCAGTTTAATTTTGAGGTTGAAGAGGAGTTGCAAGCGGTCTTGTTGAACGGTCCATACCATTTTGATGGGTGGATGATTTCTCTGGTGAAATGGGAGCCTATTATCTCATCAACTTATCCATCCGCAATCAATTTCTGGGTCAAGGTTACTAGTATTCCCATGCATCTCTGGGAGGAGGCGACCTTGAGAGCAATAGGCAAGAAAGTGGGTATACTCAGGGAGATTGACGAGGAGACTGGGAGCTTTTGTGTGACTATTAATGGTTTTAATCCCCTTCTCTTTAAGATGGTTGTTCCTTTTGAGTTTGGGGATGAGGTTATTGTGTCCCTTGAGTATGAGAAGCTGTCGGGATTTTGTGAGCACTGCTCTCGACTTACACATGATGTGAGAGGTTGTCCTGAGTTGCAGAAGGGGTCTGCTGAGCAGACTGTGGAGCAGCAAGTGGACAAGAGGTTTGGTCAGAAACATCATCTTCAGGGTAAACAAGGGGGTTTCAAAAATGATGGTGGTTGGGAGAAGCCACGGAAACCTGTTAAGAGAGCTCTGGATTTTCAGGGTCTGGATGCTATGTTTGGTGATGTGGGTCCTTATGGCTCCCGATATCAGGAGAGGACTCAAGGTTCAGGTTGGGGACAGAAAAAAACAGTTCACAACTGCCGATTCTAGTGGTTCTGGTGGTCAGCGAGGTTCGCAAATGTTTAGTGGTACTTCTGCGGGGCAGGGTTCTTCTTTCTATCTGAACAGGAAGGGTATGGGACCGGTGTGGCCAAAACCCTTGTACAAGGTGAAGCAAGGTGTTGTTACGAAGAGGTCCCAAGAGGAAGAATGTGATGTTCGCATGGCCTCAAATTCTCTTGTAGCTGCGGTTGTTCCGGATGTTACTCATACCGGACCTGTCAAGGAGGGTGAGGAGACTGGTTTCATGGAGGAGAATGATGATTTGTTGGAGGAGGGTGAATATCCCGAAGGTGATGGTGCGGCTTTGGTTGAAACTGAGTCGGGCAAGGAGGATGTAAGTCTATCCAATCAGGGAGCTGATACAAAGGTTGACACGTCTGGTAGTCCTCAAGGTTCCTCTCTTTTTCCAGTCTTGACGGTTAGTGTTTTGGTTCTTGTTAATAATGCTATGGCTGATTTCAAGATAGAAGATTCGAATCTCCATAGAGAGCGTGTTATTAGGCCTGTTGGTAGAAAAGGAGTTAGTGGTTCGGGATTTGTTGCTAAAAATGTTGCTAGGACTTTGGCTTCTCCGGGGAAACGTTTGTTGGCTAAGGCGTTATCTAAACCTGCAGGTGCGGGGAAAAAACAGAAGACTCAAGGGAGGCAGGACATTACCTTGCATGGTAAACCAGCGGATGGTGGTCATCAAATCAAGAAAGGGACGGTGGCTCTCCCGAAACCACCGGCGGAAACGTGAAGATCCTGAGTTGGAACTATCAGGGCATAGGGGTTGATCTGACAGAGAAGTATTTGGGTGATTTGTGGAAACAACATCGACCAGACATTTTATTTTTATCAGAAACTAAGAAATGTTTTTCTTATTTGCAAAAATTTCAGAATAAGTTTGATTTTAATAATTTGTATATTGTTGAACCCCGCGGGGCTAGTGGTGGTTTAACATTATTTTACAAAGATGAAATAAAACTCTCAGTTCTTTATGATTGTGATCGCATTATAGATGTACAAGCGTGTTTTTGTCAACAATTAGTTTATATGTCTTTTATATACGGTGATCCGGTTCCCAAAAATCGAGGACAAGTATGGGATAAGTTATTGGATATTGGGTCTTTTCGTGTGGATCCTTGGTTTATGATTGGGGATTTTAACGAACTGGTTGGTAATCATGAGAAAAGGGGAGGTGCTTTGCGTCCAGCCTCCTCTTTTGTGCCTTTTATTTCCATGCTCCGTCATTGTGGGATGTTAGAGTTCCCTTGTTATGGTGAACAACTATCATGGAGAGGTAATCAGTGTAATAACCAGGTAGTTCGGTGTCGGTTAGATCGTGCTTTGGGTAATGAGGATTGGCAGGGATACTTCCCGAATTCTAAGGTCGATTATTTGGAAATGATAGGTTCTGATCATTGTCCAATTTTAGCAACTTGCCTAACGACACATACAAAACGGAATAGGCAATTCCGTTTTGATAAACGCTGGTTGGGGAAAGATGGATTATTAGGGGCGGTTGAGTCAGGATGGAATCATACTAAAAATTTCCGGATTCCGGGCTTTGTGGACAAGATAAAAAAATTGTAGGAATTCGATTTCTTGGTGGAGGAAGAATAATATTTCTTCTGGCCCAAGGCTTATTTCTTCCCTGAAGGCGGCATTACAGGAGGCAAAGATGGATGATTTGATTTCACAGGAGGAAATTCGGGGTATAGAGAGGAAATTAAAAGAGGCGTATCGGGATGAGGAATTATATTGGCAACAAAAGAGTAGGAAGTTTTGGTTACGAGTTGGGGATAAGAATACAAAATTTTTCCAAGCCTCTACTAGGCAGCGACGGGCAAGGAATAGGATAATTGGCTTGTTTGATGCTGTTAATGTATGGAATGAATCGGTCTCAGGGATGGAGAATATTGCCACAAAATATTTTGAGGACCTTTTAAGGAATTCAGAAGCCCGAGGTATGACAGAGATGCTACAGGAGATTACTCCTTTAATTTCGGATGCTATGAACAGATATCTAATTCAGGATATTTCTGAAGCGGAAGTTCGGAAAGCCCTGTTTGCTATGCATCTGGAGAAAACTCCAGGACCTGACGGCATGACGGCTTTGTTTTTTCAACGATTTTGGTCATCCTTAAAAGGGGATTTAGTGGCTCTGGTTAGAGAATTTTTCCGCTCAGGCAGTTTTGATCCACGTTTAAATGAGACAAATATTTGTCTCATTCCTAAAGTTGATCGGCCGCAGCAGATGACGGAGTTTAGGCCGATAAGCCTTTGTAATGTGAGCTATAAAATTATTTCTAAGGTTTTATGCTTTCGGCTAAAACGGTTTCTTCCGTCCTTGGTTTCCGAAACTCATCGGCTTTTGTTTCGGGTCGTTTAATTACAGATAATATTGTGGTTGCGCAGGAAATGTTTCATGGGTTAAATACTAATCGTAGGTGTAAGTCGGAGTTTCTGGCCTTCAAAACGGATATGAGTAAGGCTTATGATCGTGTGGAATGGGATTTTTTAGAGGCGGTTATGGTTAAGTTAGGGTTTGATGGGAAATGGATTTCTTGGATCATGTGGTGTGTATCCTCGGTGTCATACCAAGTTCTTCTCAATGGTCAACACCGGGGTTCTATCAAACCACAGCGAGGTCTTCGTCAGGGGGATCCGCTGTCACCATATTTGTTTATACTTTGCACGGAGGTTCTGATAGCGAATATCAAAAAGGCAGAACGGGAGAATAAAGTAACGGGTATCACAATCGCTCGCGATAGTCCTACCATTTCACATTTGTTGTTTGCTGATGACAGTCTATTTTTCTGTAAAGCTGAGGCGATTGAATGTCAGACGTTCATGGAAATTATCAGGAACTATGGCAAAGCCTCAGGGCAAGAGGTTAATTTAGAGAAATCTTCTATAATGTTTGGCAAGAAGGTTCCTTCTGAGATAAGGGATCAGTTGAAGTCCGTGATTGGTATTTCTAAAGAGGAAGGTATGGGCTCTTATTTAGGCATCCCTGAAAGCCTACAAGGTTCAAAAACGAAGGTTTTTGGATATAACAAAGATCGGTTGGATGATCGCGTCAATGGTTGGAATGCAAAGCTTTTATCGAAAGCTGGTAAGGAGATTATTATTAAATCAGTGGCGTTGGCACTTCCCACTCATGTGATGTCCTGCTATAAATTGCCGCAAGATTTGACGTCTAAATTAACAAGTGCTATTTCCACCTTCTAGTGGAAATCCAATGATAAGGCTCGTGGTTTACATTGGGTGGCCTGGGAAAAATTGTGTAAGGATAAGTGTGAAGGGGGTCTAGGCTTCAGAGCCCTGGAACAATTTAATGATGCTATGTTAGCAAAGCAGTATTGGCGGTTAATTCAATATCCGACGTCCTTAATGGCTCGGGTGTTGAAAGGCCGATATTTTAAAAATAAACATCCTCTTGAAGCCAAAAAATCATATAACCCCTCCTTTGCTTGGAGGAGTATTTTCTCAACTAAGGGATTGGTTGAACATGGAGCGCGGTGGGCGGTAGGCTCGGGTAGTTCTATTTTGGTTTGGAGAGATCCATGGATTCCGGATATTTGACCACGTCCAGCAAATGGGCGGGGACGACTCTGGTTACCGAGTTTGATGGTGAACCATTTAATTAATCCTGTTACGAAGGATTGGCATCTGCCTACTCTGGAGGAGTTTTTAGATCCGGGGGATATACCGATTATTCGGAGTATGGCGGTCAGCAAGGTTTAACAACCGGATAGATTAGTATGGCACTTTTCTAAGTCAGGGAAATATACGGTTAAATCAGGATATCGGTTAGCCAGAGAATTAATGACGGATGTCGAATACGGGCCGTCATGTATGGCCCTTAGAGCTTAGTCGTGGAAACTTGATGTTACCCCGAAGGTCCAACATTTTTTCTGGCAGGTTGCTTCGGGCACTCTTCCAGTGTTAGAACGACTTGCGTATAGGGGTGT
Source organism: Camelina laxa (assembly GCA_024034495.1). Classification (NCBI taxonomy): domain Eukaryota; kingdom Viridiplantae; phylum Streptophyta; class Magnoliopsida; order Brassicales; family Brassicaceae; genus Camelina; species Camelina laxa. Next base: position 21,885,955 of record CM043883.1, read on the forward strand.
CCGGTGTGATACTCTTTGTAAACGGTGTGAGTCTGCACCAGAGACTATCAATCATGCTCTTTTTGAGTGCTCTAGTTCGCGGGAAGTTTGGGGGTTGTCACCGCTTTCGTTAGTTCCAGATGGTTTTCCATATGCTTCAATCTATGCTAATTTAGATTTTATCTTCTGGCGGGCAGCTTCTCAGTCGGGGGAACCTGATGTAGCTCTTCGCCTTCCCTGGATACTTTGGTCACTATGGAAAGACAGAAATAAAAAAGTTTTTCAGGGATTAGAGACTGAGCCGATGGAGATTATCCTTCAGGCGAATAATGAGAAAATACTGTGGAAAGAGGTCAAATCTTACTCGGACAGTCATTTGCTTCCTACGCCTCTATTGGAGGACAGGGGGCGTTTCCTCGATGTCAGATTGATGGTTCATGGAAAGGTTCAGATACTCTGCAGGGTCTGGGGTGGTCGTGTTGTAGTGATGAAGATTCGATGTTTCTTCTGGGAGCACGGAGTCAGAGGCGCGGTCCTACATCCTTACATGCAGAGCTGCAAGCCTTGATTTGGGCTATGGAGTCACTCTTGGCGGCTGGAGTTGTCTGTCAGACCTTCGAGACAGATTGTGCAGAATTGGTGGCGATGGTGCAGACGCCAGACGATTGGCCAGCTTTTTCGAATCTGTTGGAGGAGTTATATATGCTCAGACAACGCTTTCCTTCCTTCTCCCTGACCAGGATCACTTGAGAGCTCAACGTAAGGGCAGATTGTCTACCCCGTTCTTCAAGATCGTTACTTTCTGAAATTTCTTTTGTAAACTCTTTTCTTCCGATTTGGACAACCAATCTGGGAGTTATCTTTTAATTTATTTAATGTTTGATTAAAAAAAAATGTAACACTAAAAAATATTAACAATAATTTTCTAGGAAAGAGATAAAACTAAAATAAAATATTTTTTACATTCCTAACACCGTAACAAACAATATTAATTTTTTTTTTCTGAAAATTATACCAAAGGAAAGAAGGGAAAATACTCTTGTGTAATATAAAAGAAAGGGAAAAATATCCAATACCTCATATTTAGTATTTATTTTTTTGTAAAAACTAGGTTCTAAATTAATTTAATAAGCATAACCATATAAACGTCAAAAGATTTAACAAAATTACGTACACAATCAAGTTAGCTTCATCCCAAACGCATACATCGTTTTGTTTATAAAGCTCTATACCATAGGGGTCACACAACTCACAACTAGAGGAAAAGAGAACGAATCAATTCATTAATAGATAATTTCAGTTTTCAGAATAATCATAAAAGCAAGAACAAAAAGGTACCAAAATCTAATGAGGAGTGAGGGAAAGAGAGGGAAGCAAACAAAAGAGTAGCAACGGCTATTTCGTAGTTACCAATCTTATTTTGCTGTCCAATGCCACAACGTGTTCAGTTGTTCTTACACCAAAAGTTGTGCTCTTTAAAACTTACATCTACTATTAAAAATTTAAAACCCAATTTTTAACTTTTTTTGGCTAATTGTATACTAATTTTTTTTGGAGTATATCATAGTTTCTCGTGTACTATATGCTTCACAGTTCACACTATTTTATACGTACTGAAAAACTAAACACGTTATAAGAATATTAACAGTAATTAACAAAAAAAAAAAAAAGAACTAATTATGACCCAAAGTTCTAGGCTTTTTCTTTCCCACAGTATCACTCTCTGACTGTGTAAGTCTCATTCAATCTACAAGAGACGTCAAGACCCGTTAGATTTCATTTTTGACCATTTGAAATCTCAAGATCAAATCTGAACCGTTCATTCCACCGTTACCTCTGTCTCTTCTCTCTCTCTCTCTTTCGATATAATCAACAAATTTTCTAACTTTTTTTCTCTCTTCATGTCCTTTTTCTCCTCAGAAAGCTTTAACCCTATTTTCTCTACATCCCACGCAATTTTCCTCATTCCATTCTTTGTGGGTTCACAAAGTTAACATTTTTAGACTCAAAACCCATTCTTTTTGCTCATTCCTCTGTTTCTTGTCTCTTTGGGTTATCTTAGATTCTCAAAAAAAAAAGTCTCTCTCTCTCTCTCTCTCTCTCTCTCTCTCTCTCTCTCTCTCTCTCTCTCTCTCTCTCTCTCTTTCCCTATGGCTTCTCTTCTCCATCTTCTTCTACCTCTGTCTCTTTCTCTTTTAGTTCTTGCTTCAGCTGCTCCTTCTCCTTCTCCTTCTCCTACTCCAGCTGATGAAGGTGAGTTCTTGTATTGGATTCATCTCTGTTTCAATCTTCAGATTCAGTCTTTAGTCCCAAATTTGAAAGTTTTAATCTTTGCATGTATAGCTTTAAATCTGGCTGCTCTCTTAATGTAAAGTAACTTTTGAATGTATTGTTTGGTTTTATCTATGTGTTTGATTCATTGAGTGCTGTTTGAGAAAGTGGTAGGTTATGATATTAAATGGGCAGTATGTGTTTGGCAGCAGGTGGGCTTTGTTTTTAATGTCCCCCAGAAAATTATTACAAGACAAAATAATTCAATGCCTACTGTGTTGACCAGACAGAACAGTTTTGTTCAGTAATGGTCTAGGAATCCATATCTTGTTGTATCTCTCTAATGGATTTGATGTATTGTAATATCTGACATGGATAAGATTAAGAATTGTTATGTTGATGCTAAATGGTTTTTTTGTTGAAATCAATTTTTGTAGGTGCTTATATAGGAGTGAACATAGGGACTGATCTTTCTGATATGCCACATCCAACACAAGTTGTTGCTCTTCTGAAAGCTCAACAGATTCGACACATCCGCTTATACGATGCTGACCCCGGGATGCTCATTGCTCTAGCAAACACTAAGATCAAAGTTATCATCTCAGTTCCTAATGACCAGCTTCTAGGCATTGGCCAATCCAACTCAACAGCAGCTAACTGGGTTAAACGCAATGTCATTGCTCATTACCCTGCGACGACTATAACCGCCATTTCTGTTGGCTCGGAGGTTTTAACCAGTCTCTCTAACGCAGCACCTGTTCTTGTCAGTGCTATCAAGAACGTTCATGCTGCTTTGCTCTCTGCAAATCTTGACCGTTTGATCAAAGTTTCCACTCCTTTATCCACTTCATTGATCCTTGACCCTTTCCCTCCTTCGCAAGCCTTCTTTAACCGCTCTTTGAGTCCGGTCATAGTCCCGTTACTAAGCTTCTTGCAGTCCACAAACTCGTACCTGATGATGAATGTGTATCCTTACTATGACTATATGCAGTCGAACGGCGTGATTCCTCTAGACTACGCGCTCTTCAAACCGATTCCTCCAAACAAAGAAGCTGTTGATGCCAACACACTTGTTCGCTACTCAAACGCCTTTGATGCAATGGTTGACGCAACGTACTTCGCTATGGCTTTCTTGAACTTCACAAACGTTCCTGTTTTAATAACCGAGTCAGGCTGGCCTTCGAAAGGAGAGACCAATGAGCCTGACGCTACACTTGATAACGCCAACACTTACAACAGCAACCTCATCAGACATGTTCTCAACAAAACCGGAACACCTAAGCGCCCCGGAATCGCTGTGAGTACTTACATTTACGAGCTATACAACGAAGATACGAAACCAGGATCTTTATCAGAAAAGAACTGGGGTTTGTTTAATGCAAATGGTGAACCGGCTTACATACTTAGGTTGACTAACTCGGGGTCAGTTCTAGCTAACGATACAACGAACCAAACTTACTGTACTGCAAGAGAAGGTGCTGATCCAAAGATGCTTCAGGCAGCTCTTGATTGGGCTTGTGGCCCTGGAAAGATAGATTGTTCACCTATTAAACAAGGAGAGGCTTGTTATGAACCGGATAATGTGATCGCTCATGCTAACTACGCTTTTGATACTTATTATCATCAGACTGGGAATAATCCTGATGCTTGTGACTTCAATGGAGTTGCTAGTATCACTACCACAGATCCAAGTAAGTAACAAAAAGCTTCATTTCATTATACATTACATTTTTTTAACAATTACTAAGCAGAAAAAACTAATCTTACTTGCTTGGTTGTTTAAAATGTAGGTCATGGTACATGTATGTTTGCAGGAAGGTAAATCTTTAACTCTTGGTCTTGTGTTTAAAATCTTGGTTTTGATTGCTGGATTAGTTACGGCTTATTTTCGGTTCTGGTTTGAATTTTGTCAGTTATATTCTTATAAATCTTGAAAGCGAGTTGATTTCAGATCGGTTTATCCTTGCACATTCATATTCATGGAAGTATAAAAGTGTTTAAACTTGTTTTCGTGTCCACTTCAGTCTTCAGATTAGCTTTGCCAATCTTTAATCGTTGTTTTACTATTGGATTGCAGCCGCGGTAACGGTAGAAACGGGACGTCAGTGAACATAACTGCACCATCGGCAAATTCGACGACGAGCTCTGGAATACAGAACGAGTTGTATTACAGTCGGGGTATGTGGAGCATTTTTGCAGTGATAGTTTTGCACGTTGCTAATGTCTTGTAATTCGGACATAAGATTTTTTTTTTTCTTTTTGGTTTCGAGAAGTGTTCTTTTAACTTTTCTTTGGGTGGGATTGGAGTTAGAGTTGAGGCTGTTTGTGTTGGATTCGAATTTTTGTACACAACAAAAACACAAGAAAACATTCTAATGGTCTTGACTTTTTCCGCATTGTTCGTTTTAGATACGAGGCAAGTGTTGTTGAAACATGTTTAAAGAAAACAAATTATGTCGAACCTAATTCAGCTCAAGTACAATTTAGCAATTGGAATTAAGCAAAGAGATAAAGAAAATAACTAAAGTAACAGCTTTTTCATTTACAAACTAAATCTCTTTTACTTCAATAACCAAAGGGAGGGACTGTAAAAGTGAAGCAAGAAAAGAGATAAACAAAAGCAAAACATCCTAGTCGAAACCAAACCAAACCAGACTTTTGGCACATCTGAGGTATTAGTAGGAGAGAACACAAAAGTACATGACAACTGTGAAGTCTTGCTTTGCTTAAGAGATGTTCATAGCTTCAGCATGGTAGCTTTCGAGATCTTTGTCGAGGTCCGCAGCCGACTTCTCCACCTGCTTCTTTCCGCCTCGGCCGCTCTTATTCCCTCTGCCACCGCCACCAGCACCTCGGCCTCTACCACGAAGCCCGCCTCTACCACCTCCCTGTTGGTTTTCTTGGCTGCCACAAACAAACAATATAAATAAGATGGCAAAACCGATGCATGATCCGCCAATATGAATGCAAGCTCCTTTTAACACTTACGTTGTAGGGCGTCTGATAGAAGGACCTGAACCTCTTCCTCTTCCTACTCTCCCACCTCTAACTCCTTGACTGCAAGAATCAGTGATATATTCACTTCAGCACAAACTGAAAACTATTCTCTTGTAAATAAAACAGACCAATAGATGGCAACATACCCAATGAAGACACTCCTCTTCATCCTTCCATTCAATCCAGTTACATTAACCCGAGCAGCAACGGGAGCAGCCTCAGTACTTCCACCCAGAATCTCCAGTCTCATAGGCCTTCCATCCAAGAGTACATTGTTGTATTTCTTCATAGCTAGCATTGCATCACTTCTTCTCATATACACAACTTCAGCCGAGCCCTGTATGTCACAAAACATCAGATGTCAAAAAACACAGCAGTGCACTAAAGAACAAATAAACCAGAGCAAAAATAAAACAAAACATACATTTGGACGCCCATTCCTGTCAAAGTGAACTGCATATCTTTTCAGCTCTCCAATCTCAGCATATAGTTCCTAGATTGCATAGGAAGTACAAACTAATTTAAGAAATTTCCTAGGAACCAAAAACAACAAAAGCACAGGAACATAAATGTCAGGCTATACCCTTATATCTTCATTCGTCACTCCCTGATCAAGGTTGGTAATATAAACTGTGGTTCCAACTTCCACTACTGGTACCCCAACAGCTCTCAGGCTTTCTTCATACAAATCATTCTGATTCTGCCATGGCAAGTTCCTCTTCCTGCGGGCAAGCTAATCCAGTATAACAGATAAAGTCAGCTAAAAGGGTCTGAAGAATCTTGAAGCCACATTAATCAACAAATTGCTTGAAAGAGGAGAAAACACCCATTTGGCTGAAAGTACTAAAGCAGTGAAAGCAAAGATCTCCAGGAAGTAGTGAAGAACCATCGAAATGAAACGTAGGGAAACATGCAAATTTTGACTAACTTCATATGAATCACACTGGTGTAATCAGTCAGTCTCTGAAGCCAAAAACGAAGTTCTTGGACCAATGAAAACAAAAATTGAGACAGGCATCACACTCCGAAGAAATTCCAGATGAACCATCGTGAACTTCATGCATAGTGCAAAATCTCCCCACTTAAAGGGATAAGCCATCACAGATCATATTTATTGTTAAGTGAAATATTCTGAATTTCCCCCCTAAAACCACACATATTGCAGGCTTTTTCCCCTGTGTTGCACACCAGATAACCCTATGTGGACAACTTAGCTTAGTGGAGGAGCTCCTCCGTAAAACTATATCAACCAAAAACTTCTCCACATCTATGCATATGCCCGTCGAGAAGTCCCCATAATTAAAAACCACTAATTGCAGAAAAAGAGGCTTTTCTAAGAGAAACTGTCCCATAAACAAGAAGACGCTAAGAGATTCTTGTAATCAGCAGAAGTAAGGGTTTATGCATCATTTTAGAGACCATCCATCTTAAGTTTATAGCATGCTTCGGTATTTCGTGGCACAGAAACTCAGATTTCCAATCAAGATTTCGAGCTTGCCTTGTTTATCGAGGGCCGAGCGTTAACAGCAAGAGGACCTCTCCGAACAGGTCCAGCTCCTCTTCCACCACCTCCACCACGTCCACGTCCACGTTGGGAAATCCCTTTTCCTCCAGACTTTGCAGCTGCAGACCTTGTACTCTTACTCCTCTTGACAATTTCATCAAGCGTCATGTTCAATGCGTCTGACGACATCTTCAACTCCAATTAAAACCAAAAGATCTATTTAGAAACCTGTATTCATAATGGTAAACACGCAAAACAAGGATCTCGATGAGATTCTTATAAAATCCATAAAAGCAAATCAACAATTACGATTACATACGAAAAAAAAACTTAAATCCAGGACGGTGAGATCATCGGATCCGTATTCACTGCTCGAAATCAAAACATACGAAGCTACAGATTCATAAAACCTAGAACACTGTTATTCATTGACATGGATCAGAGCCCAGATCTAGATTCGTGATCGGAAACATAATCGTAATCAATCAGATAAAACCAGATGAATCAAGAATCGAAGCTTTACCAGATTAGGAGAAGAATACAGATCGTGAGATCAAAGCTTTCTGGGGATTTCTTTTGGTTTTTTCTTTTTTTTTTTTGTGAGAAATTTGATGAAGGAAGGGGGGAAAGAGCGAGCTATGAGCTTTTTTTTTTTCGGGTTACAAGGGGAGAAGACGAGAGGTGAAGGTATTTTATATAGGTCTAGGTCAGCGGGGTAGTTTTGTAAATTTATTTGATTTAGAGGGGGTGTTTTGTTTCTTTTTCTGAAATTAGACAATTTACCAGAAGAAGAAAAACAAGGAAGATGCCAGCTAAATATTGCGTTTACGCGTTTGGTTACACGATAAGGACTAGGGTTTGGGAAACATATCAAAACCGTCCTGATATTTTCTAATTGACATGTTACAATCAATTTGCAGTTTCAAACAGTTTGAAATTGGAAAATGTTTGGATTCATCATTGTGTTCACCTCCTCCTTTTTCAAGATAATATCACCTAGTAAAAAAATTATTAAAAAAAAACTAATAATATATTATTAAGTTTTTATTTACAAAATTATATACTATTTTGCATTTATAAATAGAAATGTATTTTACAACTAAACGATAGATATTTCAATTTAGATTTATAAATAAAGATTATGATTTAGATTTTATAATAAAAAATTATATGTCGGTTTGGATTTATATATTACGGGAAGAGAGTTAGGATTTAGATTTTATAATTAAACAAAAATTATATGTCGGTTTGGGTTGACAATTGAGAATTAAAGTTTATATTTTACAATTAAAATATATTATTACATTTGTATTTGGGTTGACAAATGACATTTAGAGTTTTAGATTTTACAATGAAATAGAGTTATATATTGGTTTGAATTTATAAAAGAGAACTAGGATTTAGATTTTATAATTAAATGAAATTATGTGTTGATTTTAATTTACTTAAACTAATATTTTTCAGTTTTTGTTAATGATTTTTAAAAATATCTATTAATATATATTTTATTTAATATGACATGGCATTATTTGATTGGCTTAAATAAGAGAGGTGAATGAATGAGTTCACACTAGGGGTGAACCCTAGTATTGTCTTTTGAAATTGAATTGGCCTTTTCAGTATCTAGATGTTTTACAATTTTTTTTATAAAAAAATTAGTAAATTCCTTGTCAAATATTTTTTGGTATTTAAACATTTCTTTGGTAAATTTGGATAAAAAAATATTTGAAGTTTTTAGATAGATTGAGTATTTTGTTTTTAGTTTGGACATATTTTGATATTTTGAGTTTTGGATAATCTGAATCCGAACCTAAAATACTCTATATGAACCTGATCCGAATTCGAATTCTAAAAGTACTTGAATGGATTCTATACCTCTAAATCTAAAAACCTGAGATATTCAACCCAAACCCCATCCATATGCTTTGTTATGTTATGAAAAGTTTTACAATGAGGACTAGAGTTTAGAAAACATATTAAAACCATCTTCGTATTTTCTAATTGACATGCTATATAATAGGGCTGGACATATGGGTAACCCGTTCGGATTCGGATTAATGGATTTAGGAAAATAGAACCTATGGGTAATTTTAAACATTCGGTTTGGGTTTGGTTTGGGTACTATTGGGTTCGGGTCGGTTTGAGTTACAAATTTTATAACCCAATTAATACCTGAACTACCGAGTACCCGAATAATATTCTTAAAAAATTGGTTAAATTTAAGTAATTTTAGCTAAATTTTGACATATGTAACAAATAATTTTTGGATATTTTGTTTATATTAGGTATTTTGGTATAAAACTAATTGATATATTCAAAATTACAATTACAATTTTAGATAATTGAATTATATAAATTCTAAATATTATTAATATTATAGATATTTCTCTATTTTTGGCTTTATAGGGACCCGTTTGGGTAATGGGTATTACCCTAACCCGAACTCAAACCCACAAATTTTGTAATATAGAACCCAATAAAATTATTTAGGTATATTCGTACCCAACCCGAACTGATTTTTTGGGTCAGGTTCCAGGATATGTATTCTGTATTCGGGTATGGTTTTTTCCTCGCCCAACTATATAATCAAGATTGCAGTTTCAAACAGTCTGAAATTGAGTATGTCGTTTTATAATAAATAGTGTTTGCAAAAAACTGAATTTAATCTATTTTCTAAGTTAAATCATGTTTGATATAAATTCATTGGTAAGACAGAAAGCGAGGATTATTACAGCACATATGACACGTTATCTGTATTTTAGAAATATTTTGGTGATATTATACCTTGTTTAATTTGATTACATGGTGTAAATATGGTTGCGTGGATTGTTCTTACCCGTTTTGTAGTGCTCCACTATCTCAGTTGCAAAACTCTTGAAAGTTGTCGAGGCTTATCTTACTTTTTATTGAAGGTTTATGTTATTTAAAGAACCCATGATTCTTTTCATGAGAATTTCAGATAAAGATGCTACGGTTTTTTATTTGATTCACAATTATGTTTGGTAAGCTATCGAACTTTTTCTTGTTTTGGCACAACATATTTTCTTATGTACCATTGTAGATGGATACTCTTGCACGGTTAACACATAATTTTTGACTTTACAACGCACTTAATAATATAGTTACATAAAATAACATAAGCTTAAACTTACTTATCTCCTATATATTAATAGAGAAACACATTTGCAAAAGAAAGTTGACATGTCAGCGTTACAGAGCTCATAACACATTTTATCAATACTCTCAAAATAATAACTTATTTACAGTTTACTGCTATTATATTTATTTATTTATGGAAAATTAGCACCCAAACCCACTTTGGTGGAGACTTCTTTCACAATAACCTACTTTCTCAACTCTCTATACTTTCTCAAGCGTGCTGCTTATGAGTCCATTTTACTTTTACATTTTTGTCCTCAGAAGCATAGAAGGTAAGTGGTGAGTTAAAACTTACCTATTTTTTTGTTTCTTTATTCTCCACCGTTGGATTGGTTGTTGCCAATTGTTTTAGTAGATGTAAAGATTGTTTGTGGATAAGAAACAAAAGTTAAAGGTAGTGTTTTTCTCTTTCTCTTTCTCTCTCTATCTCTCTCATATTTCTCTTTTACTCTTACTTTTCTTTTGTTGTCACTTTAAGTAGTTATTATCAAAAAATTATCTATTTATTTTTATACAATAAATTATGATTTTATATTTTATATATTTTAAGATCTATCTTACTATATTTTAGATGAACTACTCTACATTAGGATACAACGACAACGTCTAATCCATATGTTCATGGTCAAGTGGATACCAATAGAATTTGTGGGTTCCAGAGATTTAGGGTTTAGGATAAAACGACAACATCAAATCCATATGTTCATGGTCATGTGGATACCAATAGAATTTGTGGGTTCTAGAGATTTAGGGTTTAGGATACAACGACAACATCAAATCCATATATTAATGGTTATGTGGATACCAATAGAATTTGTGGGTTCTAGAGATTTAGGGTTTAGGATTCAATGACAACATCAAATCCATATGTTAATGGTCATGTGGATACCAATAGAATTTGTGGGCTCTACAGATATAAGGTTTAGGATACAACGACAACATCAAATTCATATGTTCATGGTCATGTGGATACCAATAGAATTTGTGGGTTCTAGAGATTTAGGGTTTAGGATACAACGACAACATCAAATCCATATGTTCGTGGTCATGTGGATACCAATAAAATTTGTGGGTACTAGTAACACATGACCATAAATGTGTGTATTAGTAACACATAAAAGTTTCTTATCAAACCCATAATACTTATGACCATAAATGTGGTACTAGCAACACATCAAATCCATATATTTGTAGTCATGTGGATACCAACCGAATTTGCAAGTTATAGAGATTTAGGGTTGAGAATACAACGACAACATCAAATCCATATGTTCATGGTCATGTGGATACCAATAGAATTTGTGGGTATGGTAACAAATCAAAGTTCCTTAAAACTTATCCAAATGGATAGCTACTTATAAATGCAATATTTTGATAATCTATTATGGATCTAATTTAAGCTTAAACTATGTGAACAAACAGTCTATTTCATATTGAAAATTTAGTTAAATAAATTCATTAATTTCTAAATTATTTAATTAATTTAGTTTAGACTTATAAATTGTTGATTTGACTATGAAAACCAATTCTATTGTATATGATTTAGATTAGTCTCATAAATTATTTTATTTTTTTGTGGAAAGAAAAGTATTGAAAAATGAAAAAAATGTTTATTTACAAGTTTCTTAACTTTTTTTGTGAACAACTAAAGTTACTAAACTTAAACATATTAATGAAAATAAAAAACAAATGTTAAACAAACAAAATATTAAAAGTGAAAGAGATAATAGAGAGAGAAATGAGAAAGAAAAAAGAAAAAGTAAAAAGAGAATGTTAGTTTAGTTGGAGGGTGTAAATTGTAATTTTACATAAGAAAAGTATAGTGATAGTAGAAAGTGGGTGTGTGTGTTGCTTTTATGTGATTTTTTAAAGCTTAATTATTCATTTTTTTTGTGTATATTCATGAGCATTTATGTTGTTTAGGTTGCATTTTGCATCAAGTTTCGTATCTCAGGTGTTGGAGTAGAGATGTACAAGAAAAGTGTACTTTAAAGCTAAATAAGTCAAGAATTAGCAATATAATGGAAGACACACATTTGGATACACACAAGATGATTGATGATTCGGGACCAGTCTGCAGTCTCTCAAAGATCGACTCATATGAAGATCTTTCCTTGGGATTTAGCTCCAGCGTTCTTCATAAAAGTTATTGGAAATTGAGTAAGCTTTGTAATGGAGGTGATTTCAGGACAATCGGATGTGTGTGTAAGGAGTTATCCCTGTTTAGTGAGCGTATATACAACCAGAGGAAGATCGCGGCCACACCACGCGGCCAAGCCAAGGCCGCTTGAAGCCACGCGGCCACACCACCCGGCCAAGCGATGGCCGCTTGAGCCAACACCTGAAACTAGATATTTATGGTGGACAGGTTAAGATGGAATGGATGATGATGAATGTATGCAATGATTGGTAAGGTGTTTCAATTCCCCTTATGCAGTTGCAGTATAAGGGGTATCAATCCAATTTGAGTGTTTGTGAACAGTTAAGATATGCATAAAGATCTAATTTAAGCCAGATGAAAAGGATGTTGCCACTAAACAATCCTATGATGAAAATGTAAAGTGCAGAAGGTAAACTAAATGAACTAAGAACTAAATGCAAATGAAATAGAATGATTAAGACAGTAATGATGCAACCAACAGAAACAGAAACTAAGCTAAAGAACAAATGCAAGACAATAATGAACAGGACACTAAATGGATGCAGCAGAAATGGAACAGGAATGAAACAAGACAATCACAAATCATAAATAGCAGAGTTCTGGGGATGAACTCGAGCCAGCACTCGACCGAGTGTAGGTCGAGTGAGTGGTCGAGTTAGACTAAACGCAGAAACAGAGCAATGCAATAAAAACAGAGTAATGCAAAGACAGATCAAACTACAATCAAGCAACAGGATTAAGACTGTAAAATCAATAAACAAAGAAGGACTTGAGGAGGGATTCATGGGCTGGACTAATGATTGAGGCTATCTAACTTGATCAACAAATCTCAAACAACATGAGCTAATCTCTAGACATATGAATCCAAGACAAGTTTCTCCCACTCTCATGGTCAAGAAACAATCAAACCTATGCATTTCTAGACTTGCTCTCACATAGTAAAGAATCTACACAAGCAGGCAGTAAGAAATATGTCTCATACCAAACAAAACCTCTAATCTCTTAGCAAGCAAGATGGTAAGCTCTAGATCTAGCCTTATCTATGCCTCTTAACATTGGTGTGATGCTAAGATGCTTGAAATCAGATCCCACCCTCTCAGATATAGGATCAGCATTAAGAACATCTACCCTAGAAGAGATCTACAACAATCAAGCTTGATCAAGCCAAACAAACCTCATTCACAGCCCAGCCTAACCCATCCTCAAGATCCTAAACTACTACTCACAAGAACACATGATAAACATCAAAATCATAAACCCAGAAAAGATTGAAACTTGCATCATTAGATAGATAAAACAAAGATCTACAATATTGAAAAAGAAATGAAACTTAAATTCTCAATATTAAGAAAGTTATTAAACTAACAATATTGAGGAATTTAGTCTTTTTCAAGTACAAGATCTAGGAAAATAAAAAGCAAAAGGAATAAATCCCAAAAAGGTAAATACTAGGTTTTTGAGAATATCTAAAAAGCTGACCCCTTTTTGTGGCTGCAGGTACAAGGCTTTATATAGGAGGGGAGTGGAAGCCCTAAAAATGCTAAAAGACAAAATAGTCAACGGCTCGGTCAACTCGACCTGTGCTCGGTCGAGTGGCAGGTCGAGCTGGCTTCTCTCGTGCATTGTCCACTCGGTCGAGTCCTCCTCAGCACACGGTCGAGTGTCTGGTCGAGTGTGGGGTCGAGTTGGACTCCGGACCTTGTTATTTCAGCCTTAACTCTCTTGCTTTCCCTTCATGATTGCTTCACTCCTTCCTCAGCATTGCTTCCATGCTCCTTAAGCTTCAAAATCACCTATTTATGCATGAAAAGATGCAAATGCAATGCAACTAAACTCTAATGCATGATTAGTCCTAAAGCTATGCAATAATGGTGAAATGGATAGCAAAAGATGCAAAAGATGTGAATATACTAAGGGAAAACAGGGTAAAATATATGAACATCAACACCACACATGTTTTATCCTTGACCCGGTTTGAACTGGGTTGACCCGGCTCCCTTTTATTTTCCTATAAATATATTAACCCTATTAAGGGGAGACTTATCTTTTATCTTAGCTTTATTTTTTCTTTTGTTTAGCAACTTTTTAGGGTTCTTAAGCTTGTTTACTTTTGGTTTGTTGAATGATTGAGTACTTTTAAGTTTTAATAGCAATCTCTTCTTCAATTCTCTTCTCTTAATCTACAATCTCTTATTATGCTTTCACAAAGATCAAACTTTCTCCTTTGTGTGATCATGATGATGAGTGAGTAGATCCATTAGAACTTTGGGCTAGGTAGATTAAGGAGATAGATGACTGATCTTTGATGTCTAAGGCTTTATTTTTATGTTTCCTATCTTGATTAATGTTAATAATGCTAGATAGCCTTGATCATGCTTAAAATCTAGTTGTTAGGATTTCCATGCCCATAAGGTGTTTGATGAAATTTCTGAACCAAATTAACCAAGAGCTTTGCATTCCTAGCCAATGGAAATTGATGATTAGGGTGTTTAGTGGTATTTGGATTTGATCTTAATGCATGCTTGCTTTGTGATTGCCTTTGGAAATTGTTGATTATCACTTGGTTAGCATAGGATCTCTATCATGGAAATGGATTGATTTGCATAAGTGTTCTTAGCCATAGGATTGTTCTTGACTGTTGCTTAGACATCTAGGATTGGTTAGCTATCTCCCAAGTCAATTACCTTGCCCAAGGTTTATTTGTTTTATCTTGATTTTAAAACTGTTCTTAGTTGTATGTTTGCTTTATTTAAAGTTGCTTTTAGCTAGTTGATACATAAAACAAACCCCTTTCTCATTAGCTTAGATTAAGCATTCATGTGTATTCCTGGTGTGTTGATCATTGCAAACTGAGGTTCGATAATTTAATTGATTGAAAAGTACTACATCATGTGTTAATAGTTTAGGGGAAAGTGGGTGTAAGTGCAAAATTCCCATTATTTATTTATTTTTAAAAAACTCATTAGAAAATAAATCCTAAAGATACACTCATGAGGCAAAACCTCTCCTCTCACCTATTATAAATACCTTCTTCTTTTCACTAAAATACCTTTTTGAGCAACCAAAAAACACCAAAATTTTAGCAAAACTTCATCTACAATTTTCACATGAAATGAGACTCAAATTGAAGGTGCACCTAAACAGCCACCACGAGAATCATGTCCCATTGGACGGTAAAATATATTTTTATGCTTTAATTATTTTTTATGCTTTTTTTGGTCAAAAAATTATTTTTTATGCTATATTCTATTTTTGTACTAATAAAAATCTATATTACATATGAACACGTTCCAAAAGATGTACTGCGCATACCAATTGATCAGACTCATAAGATAAAGATATTGTTTCAGTACTTAATCAAAGAAGACAGACTCACAAAAGTCAAAGAAATAGAATCAAAATAAGCCATAAAAACTAGGAAACTAATACTGTTCTAGAATAGAATTATTTCATATGTATTAAGAAACATGAATAAGCACAATAATGTGATTTGTCGAATTCGATTAATTTATGTATTTCATTCGGATAATTTATATTTTATTTCATATTAATTTCAAAATTCATCAAGCACATCTGTTTTCATCATCTATATATTATTAGCCTTACACCAAAAACATAACAAGTAAAACTCACAAAATATAAAGTCCATAGATAATAATTTGATTTTGTTTACCAATATATATTTTTTCTCGGCCAATGTATCATATACTAGGAAATATAAATAAAAAGGAAAAAAAAAA